>JAAONU010000028.1:0-102662 GCA_012932295.1 Cyclina sinensis
AACAAAGAGAGAGTAGCAGCCAAGAGTGCCCTATTTACACCACAGTACTAAATGATTTCGTGTTGTAAATGGCTGAATTATTTAAACACTATCACAGAAGGAAAGAAGACATAAATATAGTGGGTCTTCCAAATAAAACTTCGGACAGAAAATTCAGTGTGCTTAGACATTTCATCTTCAAGGTGTATTCAGATCAATAGTTTAAGAATTTGTTTTTGGATACTTTTTAATTAAGTGGAAAATGCTGGCAGATATGTAATGTAAATTGTATATATGGACGACTTTAATTTGTGTTTTCAAGTTAAACGTTGTGTTTTCTTGTTTATTTTATGCCTTTTTTCATTTGTTTTTTCAATTTTAGATATAGTGATACATTTGTACACACAAGGTTACACAGCATTGGCTGGGTATAACTTAGGATAAAGGCTATCACAGGAGGAGAATGTTGTTTTAATCATTTCTAATTACATTACGTCACAGTTTTCTTTATAGTAAAGAAACGTTATTGTAAACGAAACTGATTTTATATTAAGTGCTATTCTGAAATTTTGGTAATTGGTAATGACTAACCCTGTAAATCGTTTACCTGTTCTGTAAAGTGTTCTGTAGATAATTATTGGCTCCAGTCCTCATGTTTTGATATTTTCAAAGCTAGATTTTAGGGATGTTTCTGTGTTTGCAATGAACATGTAAAGGTCAAGCAGTAGTAAAATAAAAACTAATAATCAGCCCTTACATAACATTAGTAGAAAAATGGGATTGTTTGATTTGAGCAAGTTGTTTTCCTTTTGTTTGCAACTGGTAAGTGGAAGCACAGCAAAGAAGAAAAAAACTGAACTAAAATGGGTTATTCATATTTGGATTTTTCTTAACATATTTTGCTAACTTACTATACTACTTCATATCTGAGATTACAATTTTGGAACACATGGCTTTTGAATTTTGAACACTGTAAAGACAATATGTGGCAGTATATTTTAGCTGACAAATTTTTGTTATAACCTAATAGGAATTATTTCTTGGATAAGAATTGTTAATGGATTATGTGGAAAACAAAATTTTTGATGAAATTTTAATATCACTATGCAGGTTATACACCACCAAATTTATGTTATCAGGAACCAGTCATTTTTTGCACAACTTAAAAAAATCGACTAGTTGCTATAGTCATGGTGTCGTTGCCGTTCCCGACCGAAAACTTTATCATTGATAATAACTGTTTTATTCCTTGATGGATTATCTTCTCATACTTGGACACAATAACGCTTTGGACCAGACCTTCATGTAGAGCAGACTAAACTTGACCTTGACTTTAAATGACCTTCAAATTCAAGGTCAAAATATTGAATTTTAGGAGACTAGACTAAACTTGACCTTGACTCTTATATGACCTTCACCTTTAAGGTCAAATTATTGAAATTTGCTAAACTTGTCCATAACTTTGTTATTTATGGTTGGATTTAAGTCATACTTGGATAAAACAACACTTATGACAAAACAGACATGTTGATTAACTCAAATATGACCATGACCTATAAATAACCTTGACTGTCAAGGTCAGATGATTGAATTTTGCTCAGATTGTCATAACCTTCGTAGTTATTTATGGATTTGATTCATACTTGGACAAAACAACACTTACAACAAATCCGACTTGCTGAAAAACTCAGGAGTGACCGTGACCTAAAAATGACCTTGACTTTCAAGGTCAGATGTTTGAAGTTTTCCTAAATTGTCATAACTTTGTCATTTATTTATGGATTTAATTCTTACTTGGACAAAACAAGTTTGACCTTGATCTAAAAAATGACCTAGACTAGCAAGATCAGATTATTGAATTTTGCTGAAATTCATCATAACTGCGTAATTTATAGTTAGACTTGATTCATACTTGAACAAAACAACAGTTTTGACTTAACTGACATGTTTAATAATCCAGGTAAAACCTTGACTGTTAAATGACCGAGACAGTCAATGTTTGTTATTTATGATTTGATTTGATTTATACTGAGACAAAACACACTTACAGCAAAACTGACACATTGAATCATTCAGGTGTTACCCTGGCCTTCAAATGACCCTTACTATCAATGTCAAATTATAGAATTTTGTTAATATTTGCAATAACCTCATTTTTAGTTCTTTTTGATTAATACTTTGACAGTGCAGTCTAGATAAATCAGTTAGCACTGATTTGATGACAAATCAATACTTTTGACAAATCAGACATTTTGATTAAAGTTTGACCTTGATCTAAAAAGTTACATTGACTATCAAGATCAAATTATTGAATTTTGCTAAAATCGATCTTAACTGTGTAATTTATGGTTATACTTGATTCATACTTGAACAAAACAACACGTTTGACCTAACTGACATGTTGTATAATTCAGGTATAACCTTGACCCTTAAATGACCTTGTCAATCATACCATTATTGTTTTTTTGCTTAAATTGTCATAACTGTTATCTATTGATTTGATTCATACTTTGAAAAAACAACAAAACCCATATTATAATTTATGTAAGTATGACCTTGACCTATATATGACCTTGACATTTAAGGTCAAATTATTGAATTTTGCTTAAAATAGCCAATGTTTTGTTATTTAGGATTTGATTTGATTTATACTAGGACAAAACAACACTTATGTCAAAACTGAGACATTGATTCATACAAAACCTTGACCTTCAAATGACCCTGACCATCACATACAAATTATAGAATTTTGCTAATATTTGCAATAACGTCATTTTTAGTTCTTTTTGATTAATACTTTGACAAAACAACACTCATGACAACAGTTCCTTAATGTTCAATTATTCAAGTATGACTTTAACAAAAATATGACATTGACAGGCAATTTCAAATTATTGAAATTTGCTAAAACAGCCAAATTTTTGTTATTTATAGACAGAATTGATCTATACTAGGACAAAACAACACTGAGAATAAAAAAAACGTGTTGAACAATTCAAGTATAACCTTGACCTTTAAATTCCCTTGAAATTGTTAACTTCACTATATTTTTTATGTTGATTGATGTAGTGTTTTCATGCTTAGACATTACTACCTTTTAGGCAATACCTCCAAAGAAGGTTAAACTGAACATGACCTTGACCTTTAAGGTCAAAGTTATGAATGTTGGTAAAATTGGCCATAACTTTGTTATGCATAGATTGAAATTCTTCCTTCACCACAATGTGATTCTTCTGTTGTGTTTGCCTTTGGAAATAGGAAGAAGTCGAGCGTGGCTCCCACTTGCGGTGGCTCTTGTCTTAGATGCTGCAATTGTTTTACAACTGTTCTGTGTAGTAATACAAATATCTTATCAGTGTTTGCCTGGCCTTTCTCAAATGTGAAAGACATGGTACCAATAACTGGAACTGACGACATAGCTATCAATCTCTTCTATTCATTTCTTACTATCTAAAGTTCAAACTATTTGGATATATCATTGTTTAAATCTTACCACAGTATAAACCTTATTAGTATATCTAGTAAGCAAAAACTGCATGTCTGTCATTTAATAGATATTATATGTGGACATAACATGCTTCTGCTGAACAGTATTTGAATGTCTGCAACAAAGCCAATATAATGAGCACTGTAAAATATCTTGTATTTTGATAGTGTTTAATTCTGTTTTGTTCAAAATATGATAACAGTAAAGGTAACTTAAATATTTACTTACCAACCTCATCACACTGTTACACCTTTTTAATTCATTTCATTTTTCTTTTGCTTAGTTTATCTTAAGCAATCTATCAAAAATAAAAGGCACTGAGTCACAGTGATAAGTGGCAAGATATTGCATCATAATGCACTAGCCCATGTTTTCAAAGAAAAGGGCTTTTACTATAACAAATGATAAACATATATATCTTATTTATTGAAAGTCTGTATGATCTAATTATGCAAGTACTTATCTTTTTGCATTAAAATAGGTCTCATATTCATGTATGTGGAAGTTGAATAAGAAACCAGTCTGAAGCTGCGACAAGATTTCTGCAAATGACGATTCTTGGTATGTGGTGTACATGTTGGACGGAATGAATGGGACAATAGTGTAATTTTAGCAATGCCACTATGTACTTAATGTTTATTTGTCCAGCTACTAAGACAATATGGTTGATTGGCTTTAATTTTGATAAGATGTTAGCATATTGGACTTTCTCTGGGTTATTTAGTGTATTTGTTAAATGTTCCATTACTTTGCTGTATTTATCCCGATACTTACCTTTTAAGTTGTGATGTTGTTGCTTTGATACTTCTAATATAAAGTTCTTATTAAAATAGTAGTTACATTATTATCAACCCCCAGTTATTTCAAGACTATTTTCATTTATCTGTATAAAATCAGTTTGTTCTAGATTGCTCGTAATATAAAATAAATCTATTATCCACCAAATGTCTATTTGAACTAAAGACATAAAAAATCCTGTCTTTTTTGTATACATTTATATGTAGTAACACAATAATAGATCTTGCTCTCAATACAAGAAATTCTCATTTTTTGCATTTAAAAACAAAACAATGTTTCCTGAAATTTTACATAATACTTCTTTATACACAATAAAGATTATCATGGGATAATAACCTACTTTACACTAAAATGGGGAAAATGAATAAGAGATGCAGGATATTATCATGTCTAATAGTAAAGACAATGGTGAGATGGGGAAAGACAATCATTATAAGGGGAAATGTTCCACTATCTACTTGTGAGTTGGAGGAATGATCCTATATCAACTACTGGATGGGGGAACGTTCCCCTATCTACTACTGAGATGGGGGAATGTTCCCCTATCTACTACTAAGATGGGGGAATGTTCCCCTATCTACTACTGAGATGGGGGAATGTTCCCCTATCTACTACTGAGATGGGGGAATGTTCCCCTATCTACTACTGAGATGGGGGAATGTTCCCCTATCTACTACTGAGATGGGGGAACGTTCCCCTATCTACTAGTGAGTTGGAGGAATGTTCCCCTATCTACTACTGAGATGGGGGAATGTTCCCCTATCTACTACTGAGATGGGGGAATGTTCCCCTATCTACTACTGAGATGGGGAAATGTTCCCCTATCTACTACTGAGATGGGGGAATGTTCCCCTACCTACTACTGAGATGGGAAAATGTTCCCCTATTTACTTGTGAGTTGGAGGAATGTTCCCCTATCTTCTACTGAGATGGGGGAATGTTCCCCTATCTACTACTGAGATGGGGAAATGTTCCCCTATCTACTACTGAGATAGGGTAATGTTCCCCTATCTACTTGTGAGATGGGGGAATGTTCCCCTATCTACTTGTGAGTTGGAGGAATGTTCCCCTATCTACTACTGAGATGGGAGAACGTTCCCCTATCTTCTTGTGAGTTGGAGGAATGTTCCCCTATCTACTACTGAGATGGGGGAATGTTCGCCTATCTACTACTGAGATGGGGGAATGTTCCCCTATCTACTACTGAGATGGGGGAATGTTCCCCTATCTACTACTGAGATGGGGGAATGTTCCCCTATCTACTAAAGAGTTGGGGGAATGTTCCCCTATCTACTACTGAGATGGGGGAATGTTCCCCTATCTACTACTGAGATGGGGGAATGTTCCCCTATCTACTGCTGAGATGGGGGAATGTTCCCCTATCTACTAAAGAGATGGGGGAATGTTCCCCTATCTACTACTGAGATGGGGGAATGTTCCCCTATCTTTTAGGTGAGATGGGGGAATGTTCCCCCATCTATGTTCCCCCAGAAAAAGGACAAATGGAATTTCCTTTTTTATTCTGGAAGGCCTTTAATAAGAATTCTGAAATAGATCTCATCTTAGCTTAAATAAGGACAAGCAAATTGTATGTTATGAGAGAAAAATGTGCTAGGATATTGTTTCCTTATCAAGTAAATAAAAAGATAGGTTTATGACACTTTTATATGATTGATTATTGAAATACTTATGCAGAACGAAAGACGAGACGCCGCCGTGTGGGAGACATTGTACCAGAAAGCAGTAGATCTTGCCGCGGAAGTACGGGTGGAGCCATCCGTTCCAAGAAACGCCAGTCGTCAGAGAAACCGATCAAATGCTCCTGGTGGCACTCCGTCACAGTTTTGGCAGATAAACATGTATTACCCCTTCATTGACCATCTGGCTACCGAGCTTGAGGATCGCCTTCTACAGGCCAATCCTAGATACAATGCCCAATGGCTGATCCCAAGTCTGGTAAATAAACGCACTTTAATGACTTTGTCGTTGTTTTTTCAAATTTTGACGATACTCATTTCAGTCCTAATATACAGTCTCAAATGTTAACGATGACCAAAAAACATTAACCGAGTTTTATGCTCATTACAAATTTCCTTACATAAACGCATCTCTGATGCAAGAAATGTTTTTCTTTGACAGTAGTATTATATAACTTCCTGTTAGGCTTTTCATGTAATACTATATGTTTATCTATTCAAATTCCAAGACCTGTCCTTTCACAGCGAAATATCTACAAAATGCGATGTTTTAAAACAAATAAATGTACACAAAACAATGAACTCACGGTCAGGTCTAGTGATTAATAATAATTATGATAATAATAATAATAATAATAATAGTTATTCAGAAGAGTTTGTGATTGTTAACTGTCATTAAAAAAAGTGAATTAATGATTCGATACATTGATATGAAATATGTAAAGTAGCTATTATTTTAACAGGTTGCAGAATCCAACCTTCCAGAGGTACAATGCCGAGAAATTTACAGGGGTCTTCAAAGCTGTCTGGATGTAGACGAAGATACGTTCTTGCGCGAATGTGTATTGTGGCGCACGTGGTGGACCGACCCAACACTCGCTGCACAACGCCTAACAACGCCAGATAACCTAGTAGATACTTTGAAAATGACAAGTGAAGCCTTGTATCCAAATATTCGGAAATGCTTGGCCCTACTTATGGTAGTACCGGTCTCTACTACAACTGCAGAGAGATCGTTCTCCACCATGCGTAGAGTCAAGACCTATCTCGGATCAACAATGTCGACGGAGAGGTTGTCGGGTCTCGGACTTTTAAATATATATCAAGATAAAAAACTTGATGCAAACTGTGTTGTGGACATATCTGCGTCTAGGAAAGACAGGAGACTTGAACTGATTTTTAAAGTGTGAATTAGGAACAAATAAAGGAGTAGCTATAACAAAAATGCCAAGTGAACTAGGAACAAGTATGTGAGATCTTAAAAATAGAAATAATAAAGTCGCTATTAAGACATGCTGTGTTTTACTTTCAGTAATTGGTATGTCTCTGTGGACGACTTAAGAAACAACAGCTGTATTATCAAGTGTAATATTTACATTTTAGAGGCATTTTGTTCATTCAAAAAGCTGTTTTCCGGGATTTTCCAGGGGCCTCCGGCCCCCTGGACCCCTGGCCAGAGATTTGCCCTGGACCCACAGGGGGCCCTAGCGACCCCCATGCCCCCTGCCAAACCTGGCGTATACTCTAAATAAGCCCAGGTATGCCCCTGAGATATATAGTGTAAAATGACTGAGCATAATTAAATTTATAAAAATGCTGAATATTTGGCTTCATAAAGTAATATATATCAATGACATTAGTTAGAAACAATATTATTGTATAGAAATATAAAGGATAAACTTATGATACATAACATATACATATATATTGATGAAAAACAAATTTGATTAGTCTTTGAGTCAATTTGTTTTCAAAAAGTATAAAACATATTAATGAAGTGCAATAAACTTTTTAAATACCTTAAATTTTTTTATTTATTTATGTTTTAAATTACGGGAAAAGATGAAGGAAAAGAACGGGCTTTGTAATTAATTTAAAGTCTATCATGTTAAAACATGGATGAATGACATTTGTAAAGTATAAAGAAGCTGTCGAGTGTAATTAATATAATAATTTAAGAAGACTTTCATTTATTTATTTGTACAGTTTAATTAATTAATAATTGTTATGAGAAAAATGCGTTTTTAGCTCAGATGAGCACAGAGTGCTCAGGGTGAGCTTTTCTGATCAGTCTTTGTTCGTCAGTCCGTCCGTCCGTCAGTCAGTCTGTCCGTCTGTCACAAAAACTGGATCCCGTGATAACGCAAAAAATACTGAAAATATTTTAATGAAACTTGAAATATGGGTAGATGGCAGTATGGAGATTATGCACGTCTCTTTTTTTCTTCATATGTTGAAAATTTTGGTTGCTATGGCAACAAATATACTTAAAATATGGCAAATATAACAATATTTTTGATAACTCAAAAAGTTCTAAAAATAATTCTATGAAACATAAAATATGGATAGGTGATAGTATGGAAATAATGCACCTCAAGGTTCACAACTCTAGCACCAAAATTATTAGATTTATCCCCAATGAACTTAGAATTTTCATGAAAAAATGTGTTTTTTTTTTGTATATAACTTCATTATTTCTTAATGTATCTACTTCAAACTTTAAATATTGGTTTCTTATCATCACCCACATCATATATGACAAGGCTCATAATTCTAGCACCTAAATTGTCAGAATTATCATCCTTGAACTTTTCTTCCTATGTTGAAAAAATTTGGTACATTTGTCTTTCCCTAAAAACTGTATCCAGTGAAATATGGATAAATGGCAGTATGGAGAATATTCACCTCATTTTTTTATGAACCTAAAAGAGGAACTGTCTGTCCGTTTGTCAGTCATTTCCTCCGAAAACTTTACCAATGGCCATATTTTCCTTACTACTGAATGGAATAACTTCAAACTTGGCCACAACAATATACCTTGGACAAGACCGTTCCAATGAAGTACATTTCTGTGACCTTGACCTCTGAATGACCTTTAAAGTTTTCTTGTCTAATTTCCTTATTTCTGAACAGAATTACTTCAAACTTGGTCACAACAACCCCTTCGATAAGACCTTTTCAACAACATATATTTCTGTGACGTTAACCTCTAAATGACCTTGACCTATGACGTTTTCTTATTTGATGATACTTTGTACATGGATAGAGGATCATATGGAGATTATGCATGTCTCAGACAAATTCTTTAGTCAATTTCCACATATGGGTTGGAGTTAGGGAGATGGACATTGCGCCGGTAGGGGACTGTTGCTTTGTCTGTGACAAGCTCTTGTTTAACATAATTTGTTATCAGTTCATTACATTGGAATGTTACTCAGGGCATCAGCTTTTTAAAATCAGATATTCATGACCAGAATTTTCTACCTACCACAAAATCAAGTAGTTCTATCGATTCATACATTTAAAATAACATGTACCCACTTTGCCCAGGAGTTCAGTGATAATTTAGCAATATATAAATTACCTAATCAATATCTTTATAGCGACTGGGGTTTGAGAGAAAGTTGTTTATGATTTCTTTTTTTTCACAATTTTCCGTCTAATGTTATGTGTAGCTCAGTGATACAAAGTCATTGCTAATTTTAGAATGTATACGTTATTCATCCATACTCACATGTGTTCCGGTCATGACCTGGCCTAGTTATGCGAGGATTCAGTTTGAGCGTTTTAGGATGCAGAGACAGTTTTGCCTTAATTATAGATTAATCTGGTTATATTTACATAGTGTTTTTATTTTCCTGTTTATACTTAATCTCTAGAGGTGGCCGAGTTTGCAAAACGAGATAACACATTATGAAAATCGTGTGCGGTACGAGTAACTTTAAAAAATGTGGATTCAAAGATAATTGATCCATCCCTTTTTGTAAACTTTGATTGCTTATAGTTAGTGTGGTTATTGTTTGATACATAAATTATATACATTTATTACAGGTGCCTTGTGGATGGTGGATTTGGCCAGATAAAGAAGTTATTCAAGTGATGCGACTGTGACAGTCTTGGACAGTTTGCATCAATAGTAGACAAGTCTGCGATTAATAACCACCCAGTGTTATTCAGAAAACCAAATGGTGAACAGACTTGGACATGGTAACAATTTTTAACATGGTTTTATGCTGATATTAAAACAATTATTTTTCATACTTAGTTGTTGCTAACTAAAAAACCGATTTAGTATCATGTTTACAAATGATAATTAACAAACAATACACGGTCAGCAAGACATACAATATTATCTGTTACAGGTATGACTGGAAGTCATTTTTACCCCTGTACTTCCTGCCACTGAAGGGCATTCAGAAACTACATTCCTTCCGCTTCACAGCAGACGATAAATCCACTGTTTACATTAAAGAACGGTCTGGGAGTGCAGAAATCAGAGTCCAGCTACAGAAAGAAACCATCCAAGCAGTGTCTAACCCGTGCGTCCTTGAACCTGCTGGTCTTAGCTGTGCAAGGTAAGAGTATCTGTACCAAAAGGTACGCAAGTACGTCCGACCAGCGTTTCAAGATGTAACATGCCCACGTTTTTAGCTCACCTGAGCACAAAGTGCTCAGGGTGAGCTTTTCTGATCAGTCTTTGTCTGTCGTCAACTTTTCATTCAAATGACATCTCCTCTTAAACCAAACGGCCAAATTAAATGAAACTTGCCTGGAATGTTCCTTGCATGAAGCTGTACCAAGATTGTTCAAATGGTTATGGTCCATTGCATTTCTGGTTCACTGGAGCTGAAATTAGATTTTAAAAGTTTCATATTTAAAAATCTTCTTCTCCAAAACCTCAAGGCCTGGAGCTTAGATATTTGGTATGAAGCATCATCTAGTGGATCTCTACCAAGTTTGTTCAAATTATAACCGTGGGGTTAAATCTGCCCCCACACCAGGGGTCAGTTGATTTTACATAGATTTATATAGGGAAAACTTAAAAATCTTCTTGTCAGAAACCACAAGGCCTAGAGTTTAGATATTTGGTGTGCAGCATTGTCAAAAATGGCCCCTCCCCATGGGTCACATGTTTTACACAGAGTTATATGGGAAAAAACTTTGAAAAATCTTCTTGTCAGAAACCACAAGACCCAGAGTTTAGATATTTGGTGTGCAGCATTGTCCAGTGGACCTTTACCAAGTTTGTTCAAATCATGGCTCCTGGGTCAAAAATGGCCCTGCCCTAGGGGTCACATGTTTTACATAGAGTTATATAGGAAAAAGTTTAAAAAGTCTTCTTGTCAGAAACTGCAAGGCCTAGAGTTAAGATATTTTGTGTACAGCATTGTCCAGTAAACCTTTACCAAGTTTGTTCAAATCATGGCTCCTTGGTCAAAAACGGCCCCACCCCAGGGGTCACATGTTTTACATACAGTTTTATAGGAAAAAGTTTAAAAGTCTTCACATCAGAAACCAAAAGGCAAAGAGCTAAGATATTTTGTATGTAGCATTGTCAAGAGGACTTCTACCAAGTTTGTTCAAATCATGGCCCCTGGGTCAAAAATGGCCCCGCCCCAGTGGTCACATGTCTTACATAGAGTTACATTTTGTATATAGGAAAAGTTTTAAAAATCTTCTTGTCAGAAATCAAAAGGCATAGAACTTAGATATTTTGTATGTAGCATTGTCAAGAGGACCTCTACCAAGTTTGTTCAAATCATGGCTCCTGGGTCAAAAATAGACCCGCCCCAGGGGTCACATGTTTTACATAGAGTTATATAGGAAAAACTTAAAGAAATCTTCTTGTCAGAAACCACAAGGTCTAGAGTTTAGATATTTGGTGTGCAGTATTGTCCAGTGAACCTTTACCAAGTTTGTTCAAATCATGGCTCCTGGGTCCAAAATGGCCCTGCCCTGGGGGTCACTTGTTTACATAGAGTTGTATAGGAAAAACTTTAAAAAATCTTCTTGTCAGAAACTGCAAGGCCTAGAGTTTAGATATTTGGTGTACAGCATTGTCTACTATGCCTCTACCAAGTTTGTTCAAATCATAGCCCCCGGGTCAAAAAAAGCCCCGCCCCAGGGGTCACATGTTTTACATTGAGTTATATAAGAAAAGTTTTAAAAATCTTCTTGTCAGAAACTGCAAGGCCTAGAGTTTAGATATTTGGTGTGCAGCATTGTCCAGTGGACCTTTACCAAGTTTGTTCAAATCATGACCCTGGGGTCAAAACTAGCCCCACCTGGGGCGTCATTTGATTTTACACAAGGATTTATATAGGGAGAACTTTAAAAATCTGCTGCTCTGAAACACCAAGGGCTATATATCAATTATTTGTTGTTATGTCCCCCCCCCCCAACCCCGCCCTTCTGATGGAGACATATTGTTTTTGCCTTGTCCATGGGTGTCTGTTTTTCTGTCTATCTTTCACAATTCGTTTCCTTTCAATAATATGAGTACTAGTTGACCCATAGCCTTCAAACTTCACAGGGTTATTGCCCTTATTGAGTAAAAAATATCCCTTTTGTATTTTGGGTCAGTAGGTCAAAGGTCAAGGTCAGAGGGACCTCTAGAGTGAAAACCGTTTCCTTTTAATAACAGGAGTACCGTTTCACCAAGAGCCTTCAAACTTCATAGGATTTTGCTTTTACTAAATAGAAGAACCATATTGTTTTTGGGGCTAGTATGTCAAAGGTCAGGGTCACCTGGACCTGTAGAGTGAAAACTATTTCTGCAGAGTAACTGTAGTACCCTTACACCCAGAGCCTTCAAACTTTATAGGATAATTGTGTCTGAAGAACACTATTGTTTTAAGGGTCCATATGTCAAAGGTTAAGTTCACAGGGACCTGTAGAGTGATAACTGTTTCTGCCCAGTAACTGGAGTACCATTTTACCCAGAGCCTTCAAACTTCATAGGATGATTTTCTTTACTCAGTAAAAGAATCCAATTATTTTTGGGGTCAGTAGGTCAAAAGTCAAGGTCACAGGGACCTGTAGAGTGAAAACTATTTCTTCTCAGTCACTGGAGTATTACACCCAGAACCTTCAAACTTTATAGGGTAATTATATTAGAAGAACCCCATTGTTTTTTGGGTCTGTAAGTCAAAGGTTAAAGTCACTGGGACCTGTAGAGTATAACTATTTCTGCTAAAAAATTTGGGTACCATTACACCCAGAGTCTTGAAACTTATTGCAAACTTATTCAAATTTGCACCCATAAAAACCAATAACGATATTTGTAACATGAGCAGTGAGACTCAGGTGAGCTATTTAGGGCCATCATTGTCCTCTTGTTTGTTTCCCCATTTTTCCAAAAGGGGATACATCGGGATCGCTTTGTCCATCCATCAGTCTGTCTGCACGCATGATGCGTACTTTCGGTGGTAGGAGGTGTGAGGTGTGTGACAGTAGAAATCTATTGTCTTCATTCCGTCTTTTATCCCTTCAGTGGTCATTCTTTTGTTGCTTAAGTGGTCACTCTGTTGTTTGAGAACAGTGCAAATACCACTTATAAACACGTTTGTATGGGCATCCGTCTGTCCATCCTTCCATCAAATGACATCACCTCTGAAACCACTGGGCCAATATTGTTGAAACTTTGCAGAGATGTACCTTGCATGAGACTATCAGTGTTGTTCAAAGAGTTCCATTCCATGCAGAACTCTGGTTGCTTTGTCAAAAAATAGACAAAACTTAAAAAATCTTCTTCTCTGAAACCACAAGGCTACATATTTGGCATACAGCATTGTCTAGTAGACCTCTGTCAAGATTGTTCAAGTTATGACCCCCCCAGGTTAAAATTGACCCTGCGCAGGTGATCACTTAGTTTTGCATAGGCTTATATCAGAAAAAAAATTAAAAATCTTCTCTGAAACCACATGGCCTCGAGCTTAGATATATGGCATTTAGCATTGGCTAGTGAACCTGTACCATGATTGTTCAAATGATGACCTCCCAGGTCAAAATTGGCCCCACACAGGGGTCACTTAGTTTTACATAGGTTATATGGGAAACACTTCTTTTCTGAAACCACAAAGCTTAGAGCTTAGATATTTGGCATGCAGCATTAGCTAGTAGACCTCTGCCAAAATTTTACAAATTGTGCCCCTTGGATCAAAATTGACCTTGCCTTGGGTGTTACTTAGTTTTACATAGGCCTATGTAGGAATATATTTTTTTTTAAATCTTCTCTGAAACCACAAGCCCTAGAGCTTTGATATTTGGCATGTAGCATTGTGTAGTAGACCTTTCTTAATATTTGTTTAAATTATATGCCCCTGGGGTCAAAATGGGCTTTTCCCTAGGGGTCATTGTTTTGCAAAGATGTATAAAGGAAAACCTATTTGGTATATAAAATTGTCTGGTGATCTTTCACCAGGCAAGTGGACCTGTTTCAAGTTAGAATCCCTAACAGAGATCTTAATTTTGGCTGGTTTTGATAAAAGTAGAATTAAGTCCTCACAATCAATTTATTTTGGGAGGCAAAAAATGTGTCCTCGCTGTGGGAGTTGTTAACAGAGGCAATAATTACTGTTCATAAATCATTGGCTTTTTATTATGTCTCCCCCCAAAAATGGGGGAGACATATTGTTCTTCCCCCGGTTGTCAGTCCGTCCGTCTGTCCGTCCGTCCGTCTGTCTGTCGTCACAAAATCGTGTCCGCTCTGTATCTTCCAAAGCCCTTGAAGGATTTTTATGAAGGTCACTGTTGCTAAAAATAGAAATTCAGTTTTTGTTCAATAACTTTATTTTTCTTTGGTCTATTGATGCTAAACTTGGTATATGGGTAGCTTGTATTAAGAGGCAGCTTGGGATTGCTACCCAGGTGTCTGTGGTCAAGGTCAAGGTCACTGTTGCTAAAAATAGAAATTCAGTTTCTGCTCAATAACTTGAGTTTGCTTTGACCTATTGACCCCAAACTTGGTATATGAGTAGATTATATCAAGGGGCAGCTTTGCATTGCTACCCAGGTGTCTGTGATCAAGGTCAAGGTCACTGTTGCTAAAAATAGAAATTCAGTTTTTGTTCAATAACTTTAGTTTGCTTTGGTCTATTGATGCTAAACTTGGTATATGGGTAGCTTATATTAAGAGGCAGCTTGGGATTGCTACCCAGGTGTCTGTGATCAAGGTCAAAGTCACTGTTGCTAAAAATAGAAATTCAGTTTCCGCTCAATAACTTGAGTTTGCATAGACCTATTGACACCAAATTTAGTATTTGGGTAGCTGATGTCAAGATGCAACTTGTCATTGCTACCCAGGTGTCTGTGAACAAGGTCAAGGTCACTGTTGCTTTAAAAAAAATTCAGTTTTCACTTAATAACTTGAGTTTGCGTTGACCTGTTGACACCAAACTTGCTGTGTGGGTAGCTTATATTAAGATTCAGCTTGGGATTGCTATTATGATATCTGGGAGCAAGGTCAAGGTCATTTGCTTACAATAGAATTTTCAGCTTCTACTCAATAACTTCAGCACACTTTGACCTATTGATACTCAACTTGGCATGTGTGTAGCTTACATGAAAATACAGCCTGGCATTGCTACTCAGGTATCTGATTTATTTTTTTTTTGAACTATTGAAACCAACGTTCTGTGTTGGTACCAAAATAACAGCACCATTTTTACTTCACTGCCATATTTCTTCCTAATTCCTGTCACATCAATACTTAATCGTTGAAAACCTGGTTTTCGTCGCATTGCGGCGCTTCTTGTTACACATAGTTGACATACATTCACAATTTCCGTCACAGTTTTCTCAGCAACTGTAAGATGCAGCAGCCTGATATTTTGCATATTGCTTTATCCTATACTCTCATATGGTATAAAGCGATTATATGCTCCTTGCTCATCTACTTCCTGTTTACCGAATACTTAGAAGTTACCAACACACAGGAAAGGAGGTTCACTTGATCGTGTTTTTGTGAATAAAGACTTCGATGAATCAGAAATCACAGATGTAATACCTGTTCATTATTCTGACCATTTTCATATCCATCTAGCTGTGCCTTGGATGAAGTTGTATTAAATTCAGGTAAATACTAGGAAAAATTTGACACTCTTTATACATATGACAAATGCAAATTACATTATGAAAGTCAAATTTCTGATAGCGGGGGTATCACTAGTGAGCATTAGCTCACAAATTTACTTGTTTTTTTATTCCTTGATGGATTATCTTCAGACTTGGACACAACAACCCTTTGGACAAGACCTTCAGGATGACCAGACTAAACTTGACCTTGGCTCTTAAATGACCTTCAAATTCAAGGTCAAAATACTGAATTTTGCTAAAATTGGCTATAACTTTATTGTTAGTAGGTGGATTCTCTTCTTGCTTGGACACAACAACCCTTTGGACAAGATCTTCAAGAAGACCAGACTAAACTTGACCTTGACTCATAAATGACCTTCACCTTCAAGGTCAAATTATTGAATTTTGCTAAAATTTGCCTTAACTTAATTATTAATAGGTGGATTGTCTTCATACTTGGACACAACAACCCTTTGGAAATGATCTTCAAGTGAACCTGACTCAACTTGACCTTCACTCATAAATGACCTTCACCTTCCAGGTCATATTATTAAATTTTGCAAAAAATGTCTATAACTTTAGTATTTATAGTTGGATTTGATTTATACTTGGACAAAACAACACTTATGACAAAATCGACATGTTGAATAACTCAGATGTGACCATGTACTTAAAATGACCTTGACCGTCAAGGTCAGATGATTGAATTTTGCTTAAATTGTCATAACTTTCTCATTTATCTATAGATTTGATTCATATTTGGACTAAATAACACTTATGACAAATCTGACATTATGATTATTTCAAGTTTGACCTTGACCTTTAAATGACCTTGACAGTCAAGGTCAAATCATTGAATTTTGTTAAGACTGTTATAATTTTGTTATTTATGGTTGGATTTGAATAAGACTTCAACAAAACAACACTTATGACAAAGACGACTAGTTAAATTATTCAAGTTTGACTTTATCCTGAAAATTACCATGACCGTCTTGGTCAAATAATTAAATTTTGCTTAAATTGTCATAACTTTGTTGTTTATGGTTGGTTTTGATTCATACTTGGACAAAACAACAATTATGACAAAAGGGACATATTGAATAACTCAGGTGTGACCATAACCTAAAAATGACCTTGACCGTCAAGGTCAGATGCTTGAATTTTTCTTAAATTGTCATACCTTTTTCATTGATTTATGGATTTGATTCATACTTGGACAAAACAACACTTATGACAAATCTGACATTTTGATTCTTTCAGATATCACCTTGACTCATAAATAACCTTCATCTTCTAGGTCAAATTATTAAATTTTGCTAAAATTGTCCATATCTTTAGTATTGATGGTTGGATTTGATTTATACTTGGACAAAACAACACTAATGACAAAACTGATATGTTGAATAATTCAGATATGACCATTACTTTAAAATGACCTTGTCCGTCAAGGTCAGATGATTGAATTTTGCTTAAATTGTCATAACTTTCTCATTTATCTAATGATTTGATTCATATTTGGACTAAACAACACATGACATATCAGACATTATGATTATTTCAAGTTTGACCTTGACTTTTAAATGACCTTGACAGTCAAGGTCAAATTATTAAATTTTGCTACAGTTTGCCATAACTTTGTCATTTATTGTTGGAATTGATTCATACTTTGACAAAACAACACTTCTGACAAAACCCACATGTTGAATAACTCAAGTGTGACCATGACCTAAAAATGACCATGACCGTCAAGGTCAGATGTTTGAATTTTGCTTAAATTGTCAAAACTTTGTCATTTATTAATGGATTTGAATTATACTTGGACAAAACAATACTTTTGACAAATCCGACATTTTGATTCAAGTTTGACCTCGACCTAAAAAATGACCTTGACTAGCAAGATCAAATTATTGAATTTTGCTAAGATTGGTCATAACTGTGTAATTTATGGTTAGACTTGATTCATACTTGGACATAACAACACTTTTGACAAAACTTACATGTTGAATAATTCAGGTATGACCTTAACCCTAAACCATTATTGTATTTTGCTTAAATTTTCGTAACTGTTGTTTATTTATGGATTTGATTTATACTTTGATAAAACAACAAAACCAACCTTTTAATTTATTATAAGTATGTTTTTGATGTTTAGATGACCTTGACATTTAAGGTCAAGTTATTGAATTTTGCTAAAAATAGCCAAATTTTTGTTATTTATGGTTTGATTTGATTTATACTGGGACAAAACAACACTTATGACAAAACTGACACATTGAATCATTCAACTGTGACTTTGACCTTCAAATGACCCTGACCATCAAGGTCAAATTATTGAATTTTGCTAATATTAGCCATAACATCATTTTAAGTTCTTTTTTTATTAATACTTGCCAATGGACAAAACAATGCTCATGACAAAACCTACATGTTAAATTATTCAAGTATGACCTCAACCTTTAAATGACCTTTACAGTCAAGTTCGAAATATTGCATTTTGCTTAAATAGCTGAACTTTTGTTATTTATGGACGGATTTGATCTATACAGGGAAAAAAAAACACTGAGAATAAAACAAACGTGTTGAACAATTCAAGCATTAACTTGACCTTTAAATGACCTTGACATTACTTAACTTGGCTATATCATTGTTTTTAATGGATGTAGTGTCTTCATGCTTGGACATAACTACCTTTTAGACAATACCTTCAAAGAAGGTTAAACTGAACTTGACATTGACCTTTAAGGTCAAATTTCTGAATGTTGCTAAAATTGGCCATAACTTTGTTATGTATAATTATATTTCCAAATGATGTTTCATTTGAAATCCCTTCACCACAGTGTGCTTTGTCTGATGTGTTTGCCTTTGGAAATAGGAAAAAGTCGAGCGCAGCCCCTGCTTGCGGTGGCTCTTGTTGTTTCTTGAACTTGAAAATTTCAATCTTTGCAATCTTTTGTGTTTAGGTGCTGAAAATAAAGAAACATCACAGGTGGTAGAGGCACAATCAGACATCCTGGACACCCAAGGTAGTAGTTTGTTTCCCGTTGAGAATACCTTGCAGAGAATACATTTCTGTTCATTATCCATTCGTTTACAGAAGTGAAATGGATTTTCTCTACAAAATGTATTTTGTTAAAGATGGAACTTTCTTCTTTATACCCACGCCTTATGAAATTTCGGGGTAGTGTGTGTGTGTGTGTGGGGGGGGGGGGGGGGGGGGGGGGGGGAGGGGGTAAATAGGAGTCATCATGCAGTCTGTCAGTCTATTGCCAGAAGTTGCCCTATTTATGAAATATAAGACATGTAAGATGTGACAAAGTAAGAGGTATTCTTCACATTCAGTGATAGCTCTAGTTTCAACTTACTGTACAACTTTTGTGCTTACAGGCAAACAGAAATGAAAGAGGGTTGACCAGTTCTCGGGAAAGACGACTTTGACTGAGATACAAAAGACGGTTTACCAGTTCTCGGGAGAAGACGACTTTGACTCAGATAACGAAAGAGGATTTACGAGTTCTCAGGAGAAGACGACTTTGACTCAGATAATGAAAGAGGGTTTACTAGTTCTCAAGAGAAGACAACTTTGACTCAGAAAACGAAAGAGGGTTTACCAGTTCTCAGGAAAGACGACCCAGTTCTCGGGAGAAGACGACTTTGACTCGGATAACGAAAGAGGGTTGAACAGTTCTCGGGAGAAGATGACTTTGACTCGGATAACAAAGAGGGTTTACCAGTTCTCGGGAGAAGAAGACTTTGACTCGGATAACGAAAGAGGGTTTAACAGTTCTCGGGAGAAGATGACTTTGACTCAGGTAACGAAAGAGGGTTTACCAGTTCTCAGGAAAAAACGACTTTGACTCAGATAACGAAAGAAGGTTTACCAGTTCTCAAGAGAAGACGACTTTGACTCAGGTAACGAAAGAGGGTTTACCAGTTCTCAGGAGAAGACGACTTTGACTTGGATAACGAAAGAGTGTTTAACAGTTCTCAGGAGAAGACGACTTTGACTCAGATAATGAAAGAAGGTTTTTTAGTTCTCGGGAGAAGACCACTTTGACTCAGATAACGAAAGAGGGTTTACCAGTTCTCTGGGAAAGACGACTTTGACTCAGATAACGAAAGAGGGTTTACCAGTTCTCTGGGAAAGACGACTTTGACTCAGATAACGAATGAGGGTTTAACAGTTCTCGGGAGAAGACGACTTTGACTCAGATAACAAAAGAGGGTTTACCAGTTCTCAGGAGAAGACGACTTTGACTCAGATAACTAAAGAGGGTTTACCAGTTCTCAGGAGAAGACGACTTTGACTCAGATAACGAAAGAGGGTTTACTAGTTCTTGGGAGAAGACGACTTTGACTCAGATAACAAAAGAGGGTTTACCAGTTTTCGGGAGAAGACGACTTTGACTCAGATAATGAAAGAGGGTTTACCAGTTCTCAGGAAAAGACTACTTTGACTCAGATATAGATTCTACTTACATAGCACAAGGTACACTAATCAACCATTTAGCACTTACTTTTGTAGACTCAAAGCCAAAAGCAATTGTGAGGCAGATGTATTAACATTGTTTAAGAAAACTGACAACATGTTCATCAGATAAGATATCAATCGAGTTTAATCTTTGTGGTTTTTTTATAGGACTCACACATATCAAAATTGTTTAAAATTTATTTCTGTCCTTGAAAAACCAAACATGTGATGCATCTACTGGAATTTTCTCTGCAAGTCTTGTCGAGAAAATGTTTAGTATTGTTTACAATGTTTGACTGTTTAAAAATGACAATTGTAGACCTCAAGGTTTAAAAATGACAATTGTAGACCTCAAGGATTGAGAATACACATGTTTAGGAAATATAAAGTCTATATGGGTAGATCCCTCAGAAGCACAAAATACATCTTCGATGTGAAAATAGCATTGGCGTTTACAAGCAAAACTCTTCTCCATCGTCTGTACGTCCGTCCATCACAAAACTTGTCCGGGCTACTCCTCAGAAACTACTGGTGCAAGTTCATCCAAACTTTACAGGAATGATCAGTAGCAAGTCTAGTTGTGCATATATTGTCGGCATTTTCCAGTTCAATGATTTTTGTCAGAGTTATGTCCCTTTAATGATTTTTATTTTTAAAGTTTGTCCTACTTCTCTTATACTACTAATGCATTTTAAATGAAATGGTACAGGATTGATCAATACCTCAAGTACTTGCACATATCTAACGGGTTTTTCGGTTGAATGATGTTTGGCTGAGTTATGGCCCTTGAATAAAAAAAGGTGTTTGAGCCCATTAATGATTTTTGTGTCGCCTTCTTCACATTAGTTGCGATATGCTACAAAGTAGCCGTGACATATAGGGATCACTTCACCATCGTCTCTCTGTCTGTCTGTTCATCTGTCCGTCAATCACAAAACTTGTCCGGACTGCTTCTCAGAAACTAGTGGTGCAATTTCATCCAAACTTTACAAGAATGATCAGTAGCAAGTCTAGTTGTGCATGTCTCGGCATTTTTCAGTTCAGTGTTTTTTTCAGAGTTATGGCCCTTTAATGATTTTTATTTTCAATGTTTGTCCAGACTACTTCTCTTATACTACTAAAGCAATTTGAATGAAATGTTACAGGATTGATCAGTGCCTCAAGAACTTGTGCATATTTAACAGGTTCTTTGGTTGAATGATTTTTGGCTGAGTCATGGCCCTTGAATACAAGAAGTGTTTAAGCCAACAAACTGTCCAATAACCTCTCAATACAACTGCTTAATTAGCTATCATCAGGTGACACATGTGATCACTGATCACCCTTGTTCTGAATATGAGTTACATACAATGATCCCAAGTGTAGTTTTAATTAAATCTATTGAAATAATCAAATACATAATTAGAACAAAAGTCACAGCATACAAATTATTCTCAGGTCCTTCAGTATTATTGCATGATAACAGTTACAAAGATAAAGTACATTGGTGTATTCCAGTGAATATTTGTGCATAAGTAAATACATAACTTTTTCAGGAGCTGTACATGATGATTCATCTGACTCGTCTGATTCTACAATTGGCAGAAAAAAGGGTAAAAAGAAGAAATGGTGGGTTATTATGCTCCCCGAAGGGCAAGCATATAGTTGCTGCTTTGTCCATCTGTCCGTCCTGTCCATCCGTCATAATTTTGTCCGGAACATAACACAAAACTATGAGAGATATCAAGACCAAACTTCATAGGTAGTTAGATCTCATTAAGAAGCAGTGCAGTGCACAAGAACCATAACTCTTGCTTTATTAATTTTTGAGTTATTGCCCTTTGAAATTTCTTATACTTATTTTTTGTCCGGGGCATATCTCATCAACTTGAAACTTTATAAGTAGATAGATCTCTATGAGGAAAAGTGCATCGTGCAAGAACCGTAACTCTGTTTTGCATAATTTAGGAGTTATTGCCCTTTGTTATTTTTCATACTTTAAAAAAATACATATTAAACAATAGCCCTTTTTGAATCGGCATTTATTCGGGGAGCATCCATTGGTTCTACCGATTTCTTGTATTTTTTTTCCAACCCTTTAATTATCACATGTACTGGTTGTATTATATCAAGTCTTTATACTATTACTTCTTTACAATTCAATTTTAGTCGACATCCTTTATTTGACTGATTCATGTTGAAAAGCTGTCAGTGGTTTGAAGGCTTGACTGCATTAACTATTGTTGGTTATTAATCATAAATAGATGAACAAAAACCTAACTGCCTTAACATTATCCAGCTTAGCATAACAAAGGCACAAAGCACCAACCCATGCATTCACTCACCATGATTATCTTTTCATTTGCTAGATGTCTATGTTAAGGAATACCATTACAAACATTCTGTATTAGGATGGACAAATGTTTTGTATTTTCAAATGATCAGGAAGTGTCACTGACAAAATAGAGGATATTTGTTTGTTTTTCATGAATATGGAATATATCTTATTGAGAAGTGATATAATTTTTATATTTTCACTCGCTACGCGCTCGTGAAAATATTTAATTGTATCACTTCTTGATGAGATATATTCCATATTCACGAAAAACAAACAAATTTTCTATTTATTTAATGCTAACAGTTGAAAAAAAAGAAAAAAATGATGAACTATTTTTGGATACTTACCATTGATAAACGCGCGTATGAATACATGATATTGACTCTTCAATTGCACAAATTCCGCCATACTAAGGGAGACAATTCATTGTAACTGTCAAACTGCCAAGGGAGATAATTGAAAAAGTAGTCTGGCATTTCTACTGTGAGTGATATAGAATCTATATCACTCACACTGTGACTTGATATGGAATATATCTCACTGATAGAATTCAGTATTTCACTGGTTAGCATTAAATAAAGAATAATTATTTTCATAACTGTTAAACTCAACAGTGGCTTCCAGAATTTTTAGGGTTATTGTGTCTTACATTTTGCAGAGAAAAAAAGAGAAGAAGATGTGGTCTGTCATGGAAAAGCTCCTATTGAAACCACTGATAAAGCTTTCTTTGAGATCTGGCAAACTACCAGTGAAGGCAGATGTAAATTTACTTCAGAGAAGTAGTACAGCTTTGGCATCATTGCCATGGGTGAAAATTAAGCATCAAATATGGGCTTTAGCCCAGGCTGAAAAGAACAAAAATTGAAAGATCGTGAAAGAACTAAAACTATAAATACCCTCAAACTCTGGAGGGTATTATTGTAACAGGGCATCTGCCCCTTAGAGAAGTAGCTTAAACAAGAGCAATCAAGTATTGGTTAAAATTAAAAAATAACCAAGGTTTGCTTTTATTTTTGAACGCATATGCTGATAATTGTTACGTGAACGATGAAAAATCGTCGGCCTTGAAGATGAAAATAGTTCTTAATAACCTTGGATTTGGTGATATGTTTGATCAACAAGTGCTTAATCATAATTTGATCCATTAGTTAAACAATGTATCCTTGATCAATATGTCCAACACTGGACCTCACAACTTCATGACATTATTATTGTAAATGCAGAAGTGAGTTAGAATATGTCACTGTACTTAGATATTGTCACAAAGTATGATAAACACAGAACTTTAACATGTTTCAGATATAGATTGCATAATCTTAAAATAGAACTAGCTAGACATAATAATATTGTTAGAGACCTTTGGTATTGTCGTATGTGTTCTAAGAATGCAGTATCATTTTCTGATGTGTTGTACAAAATAAAATTTTATTAGTTCCAATACCTTTTCAAGAAAATATTTTGGTCAAAAATGTTCAAATTTTTTGACTTGATGTACTCAACTAATAAAAATGATTTTTATGTCTCTGCCATGATAATGGCAAGGGGCATATAGTGTTACCTCTGTCCGCCCTTGCGTGTGTGCATTTGTGAGTGTTAGAAAACCTTGTCTGGCCCATAACTCATGTCATGCATCTAGGGGCATATAGTGTTACCTTTGTCCGTCCTTGCATGTGTGCATTCGTGAGTGTTAGAAAACCTTGTCTGGCCCATAACTGTGTCATGCATCAAGGGGCATATAGTGTTACCTTTGTCCGCCCTTGCATGTGTGCATTCGTGAGTGTTAGAAAACCTTGTCTGGCCCATAACTGTGTCATGCATCAAGGGATTTTGAAACATTCTGGCACAAATGTTAGGCATGATGAGATGGTGTGTCATGTGCAAGACCTAGACCCCTAGTGTCAAGGTCAAGATCACAGAGGTCAAAGGTCAGCAGTCAGAAAATCTTGTCTGCCCTATAAGTCTGTGATGCATCAAGGGATTATGAAACAATTTGGCAAAAATGTTAACCATGATGAGATGGTGTGTGATGTACAAGACCAAGACCCCTAGCTCCAAGGTCAAGGTCATGCTTAGATGTAAAAGATCAGCAGTTAGAAAATTTTGTGCTCTGTCAGTATAAAATTAAGCCTTACGAATATTAAAAAAACTGTTTTTATCAACAGTCATCTGTCCTCTTACTTAAAAAGGTCATTTATTGCAAAACAGTTTATGAAATACCTACTATGCTGTCCTGTCATAACATCTTAATTCATATGTTTCGGCGTCCTAACATATATAGAGAGGGCATCCATGTCTTTGAGACACATTTCCAGTTTAAAATTTCCTAGTTTCTGATATGATGCTTTTGAACTTAGAAAAAGAATATTTGCCAAAAATTGATGATTTTATCAATAGTTTTCTGTTTCTACATTTTTTGTGTGTATGTGTGTCTTTTTGCAGCTGCTCGTACTGTCGTACCAGTCATGAGGTATATGTTTTTGGCAAAAGATCTCTTGCTGATCATGCCAGTAAAGTGTTGAACTTTCATATTTTAGATCGAATTATAATTTTGCTGATGTCATTTGTTGTCAGTGTCATCTGTTGTCAGTGTCATCTGTTGTCAGTGTCATCTATTGTCGGGGTCATCTGTTGCCGGTGTCATCTGTTGCCGGTGTCATCTGTTGCCAGTGTCATCTGTTGCCAGTGTTGTCGGTGCCATCTGATGCTGGTGTCATCTGTTGTCAGTGTCATCTGTTGTCGGTGTCATTTGTTGTCAGTGTCATTTGTTGTCATCAAATAACATCAGTGTAATAAGAAGATCTATTATGCTATGTTAAAAAGAAATGATCATGTAGTTGATTTTTAGCTCGACTTTTCGTAAAGGGGAGCTATCCTAATTGCCACGGTGTCGGCGTTTGTGTCACTCTATGGAATTTTTTTTCTTACCACCCACTTTATTTCAAAACTATTACAGCTATGGTTTTGGAACTTACCATACTTGTTTACCATCATAACCTCCAGCTACAGACAAGAGTACATAACTCTTTCGGCCTCTTTTTTACTTTGAAAATACATTAAAATGGGTAGAATCGACTAAACTTTGAGATTTTTGCTTTGAAACGTTTACTGCTTGCTTAAATCATTACCCCCATAGGCAAGAGAAGATAACTCTGTCAGGGATTTGTTTCAAAGATTAAGGCCCTGTATCGACTTAGAATCTTGGTTATGTTTTTCGTTCGAGTCAACTTTTTAGCTTGTTAGAGGTATTGTGATCAGTCGTCGTCCGTCGTCGGTGTGTGCGTGCGTGCGTCCGTAAACTTTTGTTTTAAAGAACATCTCCTCCTAAACCACTGGGCCAATTTCAACAAAACTTCACAGAAATGTTCCTTGCATGAAGCTCTACCAAAATTGTTCAAAGAATTTGATTCCATGCAGAACTCTGGTTGCTATGACAACTTAAAGGAAAAACTTTGAAAATCTTCTTGTCTGAAACCACAAGGCCTAGAGCTTAGATATTTGGCATTTAGCACCCTCTAATGAAACTCTACAAAAATTATTCAAATTATTTCCCTGGGGTCAAAATTGGCCCCGTCCCAGGGGTCACTTCCTTTTACATAGACTTATATAGGAAATCTTTAAAAATCTTCTTCTCAGAAACCACAGTGCCTACAGCTTTGATATTTGGTATGGAGCATTGTCTAGTAGATGTCTACCAAGTTTGTTCAAATTATGCCCCCTGGGTCAAAACTGGCCACGCCCCAGGGTTCTCTTGGTTTACATATAGATATATAGGAAAAACATGACAAATCATTTTTCTCCAAAACTAATAGGACTAGACCTTAGATATTTGGTGTGGAGTATTGTGTAGATAACCTTTACCAGTATTGTTTATATGTTGACCCTGGGGTCAAAATTGGCCCTGCCCCGGGGGCCCTTAATATGTAAAAGGAAATCTTGAAAAATCTTCTTCTCAGAAACCACAGTGCCTACAGCTTTGATATTTGGTATGTAGCATTGTCTAGTAGATGTCTACCAAGTTTGTTCAAATTATGCCCCCTGGTCAAAATTGGCCACGCCCCAGGGTTCTCTTGGTTTACGTATAGTTATATAGGAAAAACATGAAAAATCATTTTTCTCCAAAACTAATAGGACTAGACCTTAGGTATTTGGTGTGGAGTATTGTGTAAAGAACCTTTACCAGTATTGTTTATATGTTGGCCCTGGGGTCAAAATTGGCCCTGCCCCGGGGTCCCTTAATAATTATGTAAAAAAGGAAATCTTGAAAAATCTTCTTCTCAGAAACCGCAATGCCTACAGCTTTGATATTTGGTATGTAGCATTGTCTAGTGGATGTCTACCAAGTTTGTTCAAATTATGTCCCCTGGGTCAAAATTGGCCACGCCCCAGGGTTCTCTTGGTTTACATATAGTTATATAGGAAAAACATGAAAAATCATTTTTCTCCAAAACTAATAGGACTAGACCTTAGATATTTGGTGTGGAGTATTGTGTTGAGAACCTTTACCAGTATTGTTTATATGTTGGCCCTTGGGTCAAAATTGGCCCTGCCCCAGGGGCTCTTAATATGTAAAAAAGGAAATCTTGAAAAATCTTCTTACTGGAAACCTCAATGCCTACAGATTAGATATTTGGTATGTAGCATTGTCTAGTAGATGTCTACCAAGTTTATTCAAATTATGTCCCCTGGGTCAAAATTGGCCACGCCCCAGGGTTCTCTTGGTTTACATATAGTTATATAGGAAAAACATGAAAAATCATTTTTCTCCAAAACGAATAGGACTAGACCTTAGATATTTTGTGTGGAGTATTGTGTGAAGAACCTTACCAGTATTGTTTATATGTCGGCCCTAGGGTAAAAATTGGCCCCGCCCGGGGGCCCTTAATATTTAAAAAAGGCAATCTTTAAAAATTTTCTTACCGGAAACCTCAATGCCTACAGCTTTGATATTTGGTATGTAGCAATGTCTAGTGATTGTCTACCAAGTTTGTTCAAATTATGTTCCCTGGGTCAAAATTGGCCACGCCCCAGGGTTCTCTTGGTTTACATATGGTTATATAGGAAAAACATTAAAAGTCATTTTTCTCTGAAACTAATAGGACTAGACCTTAGATATTTTGTGTGGAGTATTGTGTAGATAACCTTTACCAGTATTGTTTATATGTCGGCCCTGGGGTCAAAATTTGCCCCGCCCCAGGGGCCCTTAATATTTAAAAAAGGCAATCTTTAAAAATCTTCTTACTGGCAATCTCAATGCCTACAGCTTAGATATTTGGTATGTTAAAACATTGTCTAGTGGATGTTTACCATGTTTGTTCAAATTATGTCCCCTGGGTCAAAATTGGCCACGCCCCAGGGTTCTCTTGTTTTACATTGATTTATATAGGAAAAATATGAAAAATATTTTTTCTCCAAAACAAATAGGTGTAGACCTTAGATATTTGGTGTTGAGTATTGTGTAAAGAACCTTTACCAATATTGTTTAAATGTTGGCCCTTGGGTCAAAATTTGCCCCGCCCCGGGGACCCTTAATATCTTTAAAAATCTTCTTGTCTGAAACCACAAGGCCTTGAATTTTAAAATTTGGCATGAAGCAAGCTTTATCAAGCTTTTTCAAATTATTGGATTAGGTTAAAGGTCACGGAGGTTTATCTACTGTACCTCATAAAGCCTTCGGTTATAGAGAAATATCTTTGATATTCAGTATAATTATAGGTTCCTTGCATGGACCTCTACCCATGGGTAGGGTTTGAGGTCACTGGGTCAAGGTCAAGGTCACCATAGCTTATAATAGATATTTCTACTTTCTGTCATAGAGCCTTTATTTATTGACTGATATTTTACATATTTGGTTTGTAGGCAGTTATATATTTTCAATTAAAACATGAAATACTGCTTAACAGCAAACCTACAGCCAAAGTACTCAGGTGAGCGATCCAGGGCCATCATGGCCCTCTTGTTTACTAAACTGTTTGAGATATTAATTATGCGCCCGGCGAAGATGGGACGTATAATGGGATCGCCTATGGCGTCCTGATGTTTGTCCAGAGCCTAACTCCAACACTATCAAAGCTATTGACTTGAAACTTCCTAGATGGATAGATCTCATTCACTGAATGATTTTGGAGTTATTTCCCTTTGTTTAGTTTTCTTTCCTGGAGCGTAACTCGTACATTATCAAAGCTGTTGACTTGAAACTTGATACATAGATAGGTCTTATTGAGACAAAATGCATTGCTTAGGAACTGTAACTCTGTACTTCATGATTTTGGAGTTATGCCCCTTCTT
Organism: Cyclina sinensis; assembly: GCA_012932295.1. Taxonomy (NCBI): domain Eukaryota; kingdom Metazoa; phylum Mollusca; class Bivalvia; order Venerida; family Veneridae; genus Cyclina; species Cyclina sinensis. The sequence goes on from JAAONU010000028.1 coordinate 28,887, forward strand.
TAATTTTTTTGTGCGGAGAATAACTCCTAAGTAATCAAAGCTATTGACTTGAAAATTCACAGGTGGATAGATCTCATTGATATGGGAGTGCAGTGCACAAGAACCGTCACTGTACACTTCAAGATTTGGAGGTATTCCCCTTAGTTCAATTTTCATACTGGATGTTTGCCTGGACCATACCTCTACGTTATCAAAGCTATTGACGTGAAACTTCATAGGTGGATAGATGTTATTGAAACAAATTGCTCAATTGACAGGCGTATTTTGCTCCACTTTGCGGCACTCTTGTTTGAAAGTTGGAATACTCCATCATGGTCCCCAAACATGGGCAGGAGAAGGTCATTCTGTCAAGCATTGTATTTGAATTATGGCCCTTTTTGACTTAGAAACTCAGTTAAAATTTTCATTCTTCTCCACTTGTTGACATAACTATTTGAGGTATTACTTTGAAAGTTTGAATACTTACATACTACGATCATGAGACCTATCTGTAAGCAAGAGAAGATAATTCTGTGAAAATGTTTTTTGATTTGTACTTAGAAATTTCTAGTTAAAGTCTTGTGTGCCCTTAACTGTCAAAGTTTTGTTTATCAGCAAGCACTAAAAAGTCGTACTTACATCTCTTGTTTGTTTAAGTAACGTACTATAATTTGTATTTTGTAGTTACCTTTAAGGTATATAATCAGATTTTGGCCATTGTTTGAAACTTTAACATCTGATCATTTACACTCATTTATGTTCACCAAGTGCTTAATTCAGGTAAGATTTTGATGGAGGTATTTTTATGCCCCCGAAGGGAGGCATATAGTTTTGAACTGTCCAACCGTCCGTCAGTCAGTCCGTCCGAAAACTTTAACATTGGCAATAACTTCCATAATAGTAAGTGGATTTACTTCATACTTGGACACAACACCCCTTTGGATAAGACCTTTCCATTGACCTATACTTTTTTGACCTTGACCCCTGATTGACCTTTACCTTGAAGATCCAATTGTCCAAAAACTTTAACATTCGAAAAAGCTTCTTTATTAGTAAGTGAATTTACTTCATACTTGGACACAATACCCCTTTGGATAAGGCCTTCCTACTGACCTATATTTGTTTGCCCTTGACCCCTGAATGACATTCACCTTGACGATCCAATTGTGCAGAAACTTTAACATTGCCGATAACTTCCTTATTAGTAAGTGGTATTACTTCATACTTGGACACAACACCCCTTTGAAGAAGACCTTTCCACTGACCTTTAATGATTTGATTTTGACCCCTGAATATCCAACTGTCCAAAACTAATATTTGGCCATAACTTGCAAATTAGTAAGTGGATATACTTCATACTTAAACACAACACCCCTTTGGACAAGACCTCCCAACTGACCTATATTTGTTTGACCTTTACCCCTGAATGACCTTCACCTTGAAGATCCAATTGTCCAAAAACTTTAACATTGCCCATAACTTCCTTATTAGTAAGTGGAATTACTTTATACTTGGACACAACACCCCTATGGACAAGGCCTACCCACTGACCTATATTTATTTGACCTTGACCCCTGAATGACCTTCACCTTGAAGATCCAGTTGTCAAAAAATTTAACATTGCCCATAACATCCTTATTAGTAAGTGGAATTACTTCATACACTTGGACACAACCCCTTTTTGATAAGACCTTCCCACTGACCTATATTTATTTGACCTTGACCCCTGAATGACTGGTCCTCAGCTCAAAGGTCAAAGCACCACTTTCGGGGACATTGTCATCTTACATTGACAGTTCTCGTTTAAATTTTATTTCCCTATCCTGGTTGCCCAACCAAGATGGAGTTATATTATCATAAGTAAAAATTTTATACACATACTTTGCCTAAGGAAAGATATAAATATTAGGCCTATTATATTATATTTTTGAAATATTTGCATTAAAAATCATATATTTAGATGTAATTCATTAGAATTTCAAAATTGAAAAAAATAATATTACCTCTCTTTACCTAATTTCTAATAGGGATCTAACTCTTTGTAATAGGTCATTTTGTTTATTAAATAAATCTAATATACAAAAAAATTAAAATACTGTCATAACATGAGTGCATAACAAGTTAAAATGCCTTTTGTGTTTAAATAAAACTTGTGTTGTATAATCATTGTCTTTTTGTTGATTTGTCCTGCTCTTCAATTTACAGTGCATGGTTGTGCAGCTGCTATAAAAGCAAGTGGCATCCAGTGAAAGGGATTTAACTTGGAAAGTATTAAGTCCATATTATCCAGCTTGTGATAAATAAAGGACTTGAGAAGAAATAGGCAACATATGTACCAATGAAGTTGAATTGACGCTAGCTGCCAAGCAAAGCCATGTAACCTTGGAAAAGGTAACTCAGAACTGGTGCCATAAGCTGCTTCAAACTTTATGTCATGATTGCACACATTGATTGGATGACCCCTATACATTTTGGGGTCAGTATGTCAAAGTTCACAGTCACATTGACATAAAATGTTTAGAATCATTTAACTCTGTTACTTGTCTTAGACACTTCAAAATTTATGTAATGGTTGCACACACTGAGTGAATGACCCTACTGATTTTGGGGTCAGTAGGTCAAAGGTCAAAGTCACAGTGACCTTAACATTGGAAACCATTTCCGCCATGTCACTTTACAATCATTTGTTATAGAGGCTTCAAACTTTATATCATGATTGCACACATTGAGTGGATGACCCCTATACATTTTTGGATCAGTATGTCAAAGGTCAGGGTCACAGTGAACTAAATGTTTAGAATCATTTACACTCTGCAACTCGAAAACCAGTTTTCATAGAGATTTCAAAATTCATATAATGGTTGCACACATTGAGTGAATGACCCCATTGTTTTTTGGGTCAGTAGGTCAAAGGTCAAAAGATTCTGAATTTAAAGCAAATCATTTAATTTCAAAGCCTAAGGTTTCCTCCCTTATATCACAAATGCATCATACTTAGAAAAAACACCCTTCGGGCATATCATTCTCCGCCCAGTCGTGCTCTTTTTAAGACATGTGAACAAGTTCTTTACATTCGTAACCATTAATACATTCAATAACTTTCCTATCCTGTTGAATGTCTTGTTTTCATTTCTACAATCAGACACAGATAAGTTCTTTGGTGACTGCATGTGGTGTTTCAAACGCACAGTAGCATAAAATATAGAATATTATGAAATAAAAGATCATTTACCTACTTTCGCTTTCATTTTTTTGCCATTTTAGTGCATCAAACCTTTTTGCCTCACTTCAAATTTTATCGAACAAAATGACGTTCGACCCCCTGTCCAGGTTTACAAAGAAACCGAGATGAAGACAAGTGTCTTTAACTGCCTCGTCTGGAAAAGGTTTTTTTTTGTGGGTGGGGGGGGGGGGGTAATTTCTGCACCAGATATGGGGCTTGGATTCTTTTTGGGTTGACATTCTTAAAACGGATGTTTCGATATAAGGCACTAAAACAGAATGAAAAAATAGCATCCGGAACGTTTTTTTCTAATTTTAAATGATCATTAAGAGAGAGTCCCGGGACATATTCCAGGATTATATACAGAGAGTGCCTTGGACACAACTGTCTTAACAGCACTCGCATAATACATTTGCGTCTGAAGGGGAGTGTGTTCCTCAGAAACGGGTTTTTTTTTTTTTTGGGGGGGGGGATATTTCTGCAACAGAAATGGGGCTTGGTTTCTTTTGGGGTTGACATTCTTAAAATGCACATTTCAAAATAACGCACTATATCAAGTGAATCTGATTACCGGTATCACATGAAAAAATAGCACCGAGGCATATTCTTTTGTTTGTAAATGATTTATAAGAAAGAACCCAGGGACATAATCTAGTATTATATATATAGAAAGAGAAAGGAATGAATTGCACTTTCACTGGATATTATATCACCCTTACATATATTTGTTTTTGACCACTAAAGTTAGCGGTAGGCCTGTTCAATACAGGTATTTATAATGGATTGATTTCTGATTCTAGAACTCAAATGAGTATGTGCTCAATGCAGGATTTCTCTTGAATTTAGTAAGCATGTCCTCCAATGTATCTTAAACAGATATATAAATTTGAGTATATCTACCTTACCATTTAATGTCTTCCCCTGTTTGGAAAAGCGAACATGCTACAATGCAGTATTTCTTCTGGAATAAGGTATGGGGCTGTTTTGATTTGGGTTAGTTTTGTAATAGAAATATTTAAAGAACTCTTTCATAGCAATGTGAGAAACAAGAGACTGAGTGATGTCATAGAACTTGACGAGTCACTGTTTGGGAGACCTGTTAAGTATCTTGGTAGGAAACCTCATAAAGGCTTACGGTGTGGGTTTCTAGCAGATAACATACTAATATGCTATCTAGTTGAAGACCGATCGGCGAAGAAGTACACGCTAATTCCAGTATACCCACTCTTACGACTTCCTTGTGCGAGGGCATTAAAAGGTCAAGGTCAAGTTCAGTTTAACTTTCTTTAAGCTATTATTCAAAGGGTAGTTAGACAATATATCCATGAATAGCAAAGAAATAGCCAATTTTATCACCATCAAGGACATCCGAAGATCAAGGTCATACTGGAATAATTCAACATGACTTGTTTTGTTCGCAGCATTGTTTTGTCGAAGTATGTTCAAATCTGTCCATTAAGAACAAAGTAAAGGCAATTTAAGCAAAATTCAATTGAAACAAAATTTAATAATATGACCTTGAGCCTGTCTGTGTTTTCATAAGTATTGTTTTGTCCAAGTATGAATCAAATCTGTAAATAAAAGACAAATTTATGATTATTTAAGCAAACTTCAATAATAATACCTTGACGGTCAAAGTCATTTCAGGTCAAGGTGATACCTGAAATATTCAATATGTTGGTTTTGTCATAAGTGTTGTTGGTCCATGTATGAATTAAATCCAACTATAAGTAACAAAGTTATGGCCACTATTAGCAAACTTAAATAATTTGACTTTTAAGGTGAAGGTCATTTATGAGTCAAGGTCATGTTAAGTCTGGTGTACTTGATGGTTGTTGTATCCAAATATGACGACAATCCATTATGAAATAAAAACATTTTGAACAATGTTTAAAGTTTTCGGAAGGGAACAGCAACAGAAACGGCAAGGACACCATGACTGTAGCAATAGCTTGATTTTTTTCTTCGAAAAAGTCAAGCTGAAAATGGCCCATGCATGCATAGACCAAGATTCTAAGGCAAGATGGCTCGGTCTAAAAATGGCTCATGTAGGCATAGACCAAGATTTCAAGGCAAGATGGCTCGGTCTTAAAATGGCTCATGGATGCATGAACCAAGTGCATGATGGCAAGGTCTAAATATGCTGTAACAGTTTTTTATATTCTGTCAGAATTAGCATGTTACCATACACAATGCTTCAATGTCTCCAGTGCTTACTGGATACTGGCTACTTATTTGTAAATAATGGACAAAGTACATCATACTTGCAATAAAATTATTTATTTTGTGCATAAATGGTACAAAGAATCATTTCACGAATACTGCAATATTGTAACAATTGTACATATTTATACAAACTGATCAATACAATTATATTTATAGCAACACTGTTGCTTTTTAATTTTAAAGTACACATAATAAACTAATAAAACATAATAATAATCTGATAACAGATAATAAACAGTTAGTTTACTCAATTATACATGCAATTTACAACTAGAAATATCTACTTTTTGCTTCAGTGCCTTAACTGCATATGAAAAGTACCGGTATTTCATTATAAGAACTAATGGAAGTGTATTCCATTTTTAATCAGTTACATTCAGTCTAGCATTTGATTGTTTGCTGTACTGCCCACAATTTAAGTAACTTTAAAACAAGGCACATCATTAAACAAGAGATGTCAGTCTTACACATATATAAAATATGCAAGTCCCCTCTTCACAAGTTGAAATTTCGGTATTTTTTATGCCCCCGAAGGGAGGCATATAGTTTTTGAACTGTCCGTCCGTCTGTCAGTCCGTCAGTCAGTCCGTCCGAAAACTTTAACATTGGCAATAACTTTCGTATTAGTGAATGTATTTACTTCATACTTGGACACAACACCCCTTTTGACAAGACTTTTCCACTGATTTATATTTATTTGACCTTGACCCCTGAATGACTTTTACCTTGAAGATGCAATTGTCCAAAAACTAATATTTTGCCATAACTTCCAAATTAGTAAGTGGATACACTTCATACTTAAACACAACACCCCTTTGGACAAGGCCTTCCCACTGACCTATATTTGTTTGACCTTGACCCCTGAATGACTTTCACCTTTAAGATCCAATTGTCCAAAAACTTTAACATTTCCCGTAACTTCCTTATAAGTAAATGGAATTACATTCATACTTGGACACAACCCCCTTTGGATAAGACCTTCCCACTGACCTATATTTATTTGACCTTGACCACTGAATGACTGGTTCTCAGTTCAAAGGTCAAAGCACCACGTTCGGGGGCATTGTCATCTTACAGTGACAGTTCTTGTTTAAATATGTATATAAATATCAAGTAATTTTCATCTAATTCAAAGTGCCCATTCCTTTGATTTTGACACTTGGGGAAAAAACCAACGACAAAACCCCCACAAAATATTGCTATCATCATGTCCCTCTGTTCTGTAATGGGAATCACTGACCCACTGGACCTCCAAACAAGAGGACCATGATGGCCCTGTATCGCTCACCTGAGTCTCATTGCTCATGTCACAAATACATTATTGGTTTTTATAGGTGTAAGTTTGAAAAGCTTTGCAATAAGTTTGAAGACTCTGGGTGAAATGGTACTCAATTTCTTTTAGCAGAAATAGTTTTACTCTACAGGTCCAAGTGACTTTGACCTGCAGACCCCAAAAACAATAGGGTTCTTCTAATATAATTACCCTATTAAGTTTGAAGTTTCTGGGTGTAATGATACTCCAGTTACTGAGAAGAAATAGTTTCACTCTACAGGTCTCTGTGACCTCGACTTTTGACCTACTGACCCCAAAACTGACTGGATTCTTGTACTGAGTAAAGACAATCATCCTATGAAGTTTGAAGGCTCTGGGTAAAATGGTACTCCAGTTACTGAGCAGAAACTGTTTTCACTTTACAGGTCTCTGTGAACTCATTAACCTTAGACCTATGGATCCTAAAAACAATAGGGTTCTTCTAATACAATTAACCTATAAAGTTTGAAGGCTCTGGGTGTTATGGTACTACAGTTACTCTGCAGAAATAGGTTTTACTCTACAGGTCTCTGTGACCCTTACCTTTGACAAACTAGCCCCAAAACAACATGGTTCTTCTATTTAATAAAAGCAATCATCCTTTGAAGTTTGGAGACTCTGGGCGAAATGGTAATCCTGTTATTGAGTGTAAATGGTTTTCACTTTAGAGGTCCCTCTGACTTGACTTTTGACCTACTGACACAAATCACAAAAGGGATTTTTTGTTCTCAATAAGGGCAATAACCCTGTGAAGTTTGAAGGCTTTGGGTCAATTGGTACTCAAATTATTGAAAGACAGACAGACAAACAGACACCCATGGACAAGGCAAAAACAATTTGATTCCATCAGAAGGGCGGGGTTGGGCGGGAGACATAACAACAAACAATTGAAGGCATAGCCCTTGGTGTTTCAGAGCAGCAGATTTTTTAAGTTTTCCCTACATAAATCCTTGTGTAAAATAAAATGACCCCCTGGGTGGGGCCAGTTTTGACCCAAGGGTCAGGATTTGAACAAACTTGGTAGAGGTCCAGTAGACAATGCTGTTCACCAAATATCTTAACTCTAGGCCTTGTGGCCTGAAAAGAAGATTTTTAAAGTTTTTCCTATATAACTCTATATAAAACATGTGACCCCTGGGGCGGGCCATTTTTGACCCAGGAACCATGATTTGAACAAACTTGGTAGAGGTCCACTAGACAATGTTGCACACCAAATATCTAAACTCTAGGCCTTGCAGTTTCTGACTATAAAATTTTTAAAGTTTTTCCTATATAACTCTTTGTAAAACATGTGATCCCCGGGGCTCGGCCATTTTTGACCCAGGAGCCATGATTTGAACAAACATGGTAGAGGTCCACTGGACAATGCTGCATGGCAAATATCTAAACTCTAGGCCTTGCGGTTTCTGACAAGAAGATTTTTTAAAGTTTTTCCTATATTATAAACTCTATATAATACATGTGACCCCTGGGGCGGGGTTATTTTTGACCCAGGAGCCATTATTTGAAAAAACTTGGTAGAGGTCCACTGGACAATGCTGCACGGCAAATATCTAAACTCTAGGCCTTGGGGTGTGTGACAAGAAGATTTTTTAAAGTTTTTCCTATATAACTCTATATAAAACATGTGACCCCTGGGGCGGGGCCATTTTTAACCCAGGAGCCATGATTTGAACAAACTTGGTAGAGGTTCACTGGACAATGCCGCACGGCAAATATCTAAACTCTAGGCCTTGCGGTTTCCGACAAGAAGATTTTTTAAAGTTTTTCCTATATAACTCTATATAAAACATGTGACCCCTGGGGCGGGGCCATTTTTGACCCAGGAGCCATGATTTGAACAAACGTGGTAGACATTTATTAGATGATGCTCCATACCAAACACCTAAGCTCCAGGCCTTCTGGTTTCTGATGTAAAGACTTTTGAAAGTTTTTCCTATATTACTCTATGTAAACAAGTGACCCCCGGGGCAAGGCCTATTTTGACCTAGTTGCTATGATTTGAACAAACTAAGTAGAGGTCCACTGGACAATGCTACACACCAAATATCTAAACTCTAGGCCTTGCGGTTTCTAACGAAGATTTTTTAAAGTTTTTCCTATATAACTCTATGTAAAATATGTGACCCCTGGGGCTGCGCGATTTTTGACCCAGGAGCCATGATTTGAACAAACTTGGTAGAGGTCAACTAGACAATGATGCACGGCAAATATCTAAACTCTAGGCCTTGCGGTTTCTGACAAGATTTTTTAAATTTTTTCCTATATAACTCTATATAAAACATGTGACCCCTGGGCCGGGCCATTTTTGACCCAGGAGCCATGATTTGAACAAACTTGGTAAAGGTCTACTAGATGATGCTTCATACTAAACATCTAAGCTCCAGGCCTTGAGGTTTCGGAGAAGAAGATTTTTAAATGTCCAACTTTAATCTAATTTTAGCTCCAGTGAACCAGAAATGCAATTGACCAGAACCATTTGAACAATCTTGGTAGAGCTTCATGCAAAGAACATCCCAGTGAAGTTTCATTTAATTTGGCCCTTTGGTTTCAGAGGAGATGTCATTTGAATGAAAAGTTGATGACTGACGGACGGACGGCCAAAAACTGATCAGAAAAACTAAAAAAGAGCTAAAAAAGTGGGGCAGGGAGGGGGGCGGGGTGAGGGGGTTTCCTACTCATCATACCCAATCATCTTTTAATGTTTAAGGTCCTCTCGATATATTGATAGAAAAACATTTTCATATTTTGCAGGCACTTGTCGCCCTGAACTTTGAAGAATGTGACCAAACATAAGGGTGGTATACTACTCCTGGTGCCTACCAAGTATCAAGTCTCCTTATCTATTGATAGGAAACCAGATGGTCCTAGAATGTACAGAAAGATATTTGCAAAACAACATACGCTCTACTTCTTTAAAGGGGAGGGGGATAACATAATACATGCATTGTTCAACTGTCAGAAGTAAGAAGGCCATAAATCAGTGGAAAAAAACAAACATCTAACAAACATTCATTTAACCAAAATACAAAATAACATGATGCTGAATCTTTGTCCATCCTTAACGATGAATATCATGTGCAAATACTGAAATATGCAAATGAAGCGAATAGACTACTTTAAGGCCCAGATTCAGAAAGCCTTAAAATGCTTGTATCTGAAAGTCCCTTCCCTCTTATGACAACTGACAAATAAAAAAATTCATGTTTTTGCTGCTCAAATGAAAACTTCAAGTTATCCTTACACTTAATTTCACCTCACAGTAAGAAAGTGAAGACAAAGAAAAAGCAAACAGCCTATGCAAAAGAAAAAAGGTAAAAAAAATCAATAATTTGTCTTATTTGAAAATGATTACCAAAGTAATTTTATCTGTTTTCAATATTAGATTATGCATCTACAGTTTCAGTCCATTCCAAAATAGCCAGTAATTGGTTGTATTAACTTCTGAGTTACCATAGTAGAGATAGTTCTATTATTACATGAAATCAAAGACAAAACATGTGCATTTTTTTCAAATTACCAAAATCATTAAAAAATTGCCTTTAAACATTAAAGCAGCAACAAATCTCATCATAGAATTGCTGTCGTCAAATTCATGTTTTCCAGTCTTTCCGGACTATTCATCTAAACACCATAAGCCATGAAAATGAGATACATAAATTAACCCAGCTCTAGGCGCATGAAATGTATTGGATTTATTTTGATACAGAGTTCACAATCTAAGTTAAATAATAATCTCACTGAATGGATGCTGTCATTGACTAACACTCTTAGATTTAATGTCCTATACAGAAATTTCTTTACAGAAAAAAAGGTCAGCTTATAAACTGATAGACAAGAAATACAGAACTCAATCAGAAATTGAATGATAGAAAATAAAGACTCACTGACTTTGACACAACGATTGACTATTACTATCACGCTCAGCAAATAACTGACTCAGTGTTTATTAATATATTCACTGAATTTTTCTAAGTTTTTAAACTACAACATACTGTACAAAACAATGAAAAAAATCTGTCTGACTGATTGACTGACTGACTGAATATCAAAAATTATTCTTTTTCAATAAACTTAAAACATACTCATTTCACATTTTCAATAAATGCATTATTCAGAAAATTTTCAAACAAATTAATAAATTATTAAAAATATAACTAAGTAAATAAAATGATAAATAAATGGATAAATAAATGACAGATTGAAAACTTTATTCTTGTTTGATAAATCTGATGTTGATTTCTCATTAAATTATCAAATGATCGCAACAAATGAGAAATATAATAAAATAAGATAGGCCTAATTGTTTTTTTATTAAATTGAGGCGGAAAAATAGCAGAATAATAAAATGACATTTGCTGTAGAGAATTTTTTAAATTCTGTCTTAACTAAATGACTATCAGAAAATTTCTGTTTTCAATCAACTTTTAAATGATTATTCAATGAATGTTTGATTCAATAAATTATCAGTTAATAAATAAATAAATTAATAAAAAGAAATAATAATAATTGTAGTGTCTATAACTTTGTAATTCTATACCTGTCATTTATAATTAGCCCCGCCTTATTCTAATGCAGCATCTCTGTACTCTCTGATAGCAGAATGAGTTAAGTAGTCACAGAGTTTGGATTAATATGTTAACCAGTTTAGATATAATGTAGTGTTAGTAAATATGTATAAGAAATAAATGTAATCTAAGAACACGTTGTTTTATTAAGCCCTTACCACTCACCAGTCATATATAAAACACAAGACAGTACAATGGCGACGAGATAATAAATGGATTTTAAAGTGTTAATGGATTAACTACATTTTTTTGGAATTTACTGCGGAACTGACACACACAAGTTGGAATTATAAAAGTTTAAAACACTTTGCTGGGTAATACAGTGACATAACAACTTTATTGATTCATTAAGAATACTGATGTTTCAATGAAAAATGGCACAAGGATTACCAGTGTTTCAAAGCTTCAGTGTTAGTGAGGTAGCAGTTAACAATCTTTGGAAAAGTGGTGTAGTAGGCTAGATAACCTACTCATAGGGCTGGACATTAAAAACACAAAGCGACAACGTGCATTGCTTTTACATTATGCTGGCGAAGAAGTCAACGACATATTCGACACACTCCAAGACACAGGGGATGACTACACAACAGCTGTAGAAAAGCTCACAGAGTACTTCAGTCCAAAGAAATGTATAGAATATGAAGTCTACAAATTCAGACAAGCCAAGCAAAACAGTGACGAATCTATGGACAGTTTCTACACCCGTCTAAGAAAACTGTCTGAGAACTGTGAATTTAGTGACAGAAACAAAGAAATTAAGACGCAAATAATTCAAGGCTGCAAATCTACAAGACAGAGAAGAAAAGCACTTAAAAAAGACATGTCACTGGATAGCCTGATACAAGAAGCTAGAGCGTTGGAACTATCTGACAAGCAAGCATCAGAAATAGAAAGTCCAACAAAACAGGAATCATATGCATTGAAGTCTACAAGAAAGACTAACTCAAAAAAGACAAACAAGACACGTCAACAGAGGCAAACAGTCGATACGCCCAGAAGAAAGCAAATACAATGCAGATACTGTGGATATGACTTTCCGCACAAGACAGGCACCAGATGCCCAGCAGCAGGAAAAACATGTACCTACTGCAATAAGAAAAATCACTTTGAAAGGGTGTGCCGTTCAAAAAAGATAAACAAAGCGGTTCATAATCTAAACAGTGATGACAGCAGCCAAAGCGAAAACGAAAATGACAATATCCAAGCAGAAACAAACTATTCATTTATATTGTCATGTGAAAACATAAATTCAGTTCAATCACGGAGACCGAAAATTCAAGTTCACGTAAATGGTCATCCATTGAAGGTTCTCATCGACACAGGCTCGTCAATAAATGTCATAGATGAACAGACATACAATAAGCTCAAAAGCAAAATCAAACTCGGCAAAACAGACACAAAAGTTTATGCATATGGTGCAACTTCAGTCAAAATATTAGCCAAATTTCAAGCAACAATAGAAACGGAAAACAAGATTGTTACAGCGCCTATATTCATAGCCAAAGGTCAAAGTGGAAACTTATTATCATATTCAACATCTGTAGATCTTCAAGTTATACCTGAAATCAACGCTATAAGCACAAGCAAGGTCAATGAGCTCTGCGACAAATACAAAACAGTTTTCACTGGAATCGGCAAGATGAAAGACACCAAGGTGGAATTGCACATTGACTCAAACGTACAACCTGTGACACAACCACATAGACGAATACCATTTCATCTTAGACAACAAGTTGAGGATGAACTTGCTCGTTTAGAGAGACTAGACATCATTGAAAAGGTAGAAGGACCTACAGACTGGGTTTCACCAATAGTTATCGCACCAAAACCTAAAAGCAAAACCAATGAGATAAGAATCTGTGTGGACATGAGACAACCGAATCAAGCCATAAAAAGAACTCGACACATAATACCAACCATAGACGATATGATAGTTGATCTGAATGGAGCTCGCATATTTTCGAAATTAGACTTGAACCAATGTTATCACCAGCTAGAACTCTCTGAGAAATCACGAAACATAACTACTTTCACAACGCATGTAGGGCTTCGCAGATACAAACGTCTAAGTTTTGGCATCAACAGTGCAGCAGAAATTTTTCAGAATGCTCTACGCACAGCACTCGAAGGGCTAGAAGGTGTAAGAAACATAAGCGATGACGTAATCGTGTTTGCAAAGACACAAGAAGAGCATGACAAAAGACTCGAAGCACTCCTACAAAGACTTCAGCAGAAGAATCTCACGCTAAATAAACAAAAATGCGAATTCAACAAGAGAAAGCTAGAATTTTTTGGTTACGTATTTGGAGAATCAGGCATGTCAGCAGATCCAAAGAAAGTAGAAACGATCAAAAACACACAAGCACCCAAAAATGTATCGGAAGTCAGAAGTTTTCTTGCCATGACGAACTATGTATCGCGCTTTATACCAAATTATTCCACTGTAACAGAGCCTTTGCGAAGACTGAGCAAGAAAAATGCTAAATGGTCATGGGAAAGTGAACAAGAAGCTTCGTTTCAAAAACTAAAAACTGTACTTAGCAGTGACACAGTAATGACGTACTTTGACCCACAGAAGGAAACTGAAGTAATAGTAGATGCAAGTCCAGTTGGAGTCGCAGCCGTGATGCTACAAAATGGAAAAGTTGTGTGCTATGCAAGTAAATCGCTGACAGAGGTCGAAACAAGATACTCACAAACTGAAAAGGAAAATCTAGCAATCGTTTGGGCTATAGAGCACTGGCATATTTACTTATTTGGACATAAATTTACACTGATTAGTGATGCAAAAGCTCTTGAACATATCTATTATGATGCATATATTTTCCAAAAATATTACATAATACATAATTATGCAAATAAATAAATTTCTATAATTTTAATCATAAATAGAACACTTAAAAAAGGAAACTGTTTAATTTTATCCTTTATAGCCAAATTTGGTATCAAAAGATTTGCATTTTAATCAGGGTTATGAATTTTACATTCTTATTTTTCAAATTGTTACTTTGAAACAAAAACTCATATAATTATGATTATTTTACTTAATTATTTCTCTGGTATATAAGCCAGACAGATTTTGCCAAAGTGTTGTTTTAGCCATATGGATTTACATTAGCACCTTCTGCTCAAATTAAGGTTTGTTTGTCTTCTTAAGCCTTGTTGTATTTTAAAAGTTGATTACTTATCCAATATGTTAAAATGTAACCTTTTACTTATCTAAGTGAGAAGCAATCTGAAGCCAAGCTGTCATATGCAGACCAATCAAAGAAAGCCATTTGAGTGTTTACTTGAGAATTAAGAAATTCCTATATAAGTATTTAGATTTTATGTTTAAGAAAAAAATAGATATAGAGACAGATATATGACTGGACATCCAGACTGTTAACATTTTTAAGAGATTACAAGTTTAATTATAGGAATTCCTACTGCTACATTGTGTTAGAAACTGTATTATTGTGGATTTCCATATCTGTTGTTGTTAAGATCAGGATTACCTGTGTTGTTGAAAAAGTAAAAAGGATAACCTTAAATCAAAGAACTTTGTCCATCTTTGCATCCAGCACAGACACAGTCCAAAAGGAACGAATATACTACTTCATTATATATCTATAACAATCCAAGGTCAAAGCCACCTGCAAGACTAGAACGTTGGAGAATGCGCTTACTGACATATGATTTCAAGGTCATATACAAGCCAGGTGAATCAAATATGTCTGATTACCTAAGCAGACATCCACAGCTTGGAAAATGTAATGCAATGTCAACTATTGCTGAAGAATATGTGTCATTCTTAGCAAATCATGACATTCCAAAAGCTATGACTATGCAAGAGATAATTCAAGCAACAGCCAAGGACACCGACCTTCAAAACGTCATAAATAACGTCAGATCAGGCAAATGGAACTATTCGAACATTAACAATTCCCTAGACACATTTTCGCGTTGTAAGAATGATCTTACCGTAGTTACTCTAGATGATGGTGAAATTTTACTGCATAAAACAAAAATCGTCATTCCGAAGTCATTGCAACTTAAGGTTATTAAAATTGCACATGAGGGACATCAGGGTATTGTTCGCACGAAACAACTCCTCAGGGAAAAAGTGTATTTCCCAGGGATAGATAAGATGGTTGAAGAAACATGCAAGAGATGCTTACCGTGTTTGGCAGCAACAAACAAACAAAAGCAAGAACCTTTGAACATGAGCAAAATGCCAGAATACGCGTTTCAGGAAGTTAGTATGGATTTTTGCGGTCCTTTTCCAGATGGAAAATACCTACTAGTGCTTATTGATGAATATTCAAGATTCCCATTCGTCGAAGTCATAAGCTCAATTTGTGGCAGAACTGTTATTCCTATACT
The DNA here is from genome assembly GCA_012932295.1 of Cyclina sinensis. Lineage (NCBI taxonomy): Eukaryota > Metazoa > Mollusca > Bivalvia > Venerida > Veneridae > Cyclina > Cyclina sinensis. The sequence goes on from JAAONU010000028.1 coordinate 44,560, forward strand.
TGACAAAATTTTCTCAGAAGTTGGAATACCAAAGACACTTAAATCTGACAATGGCAGTCCAATGAATTCACAATTTAAACAATTTGCAGACTACCTAGGATTCAAACATAGGAAAATTACTCCGTTATGGCCACAAGCTAATGCTGAATGCGAACGTTTCATGAGGTCCATAGGAAAAGCCATTAGAGCTGCACATACGCAAGATACCTCTTGGAAACAAGTTATGTATTCATATCTCAGAAACTACAGAGCTACCCCACATGCCAGCACAGGTCAGACTCCTGCAGAACTTTTCTACGGAAGAACAATAAACATTAAAATACCAAGCATACCAGCAAAGCAGAAATCAAAAATCGACGCAGAAGCTAGAAAACAAGACACTTCGTCAAAACAAAAGATGAAAAGTTATGCTGACAAACGAAGAAATGCCAAGAAATCAAACCTCAAGATAGGAGATCGTGTACTTGTAAAGCAAGAAAAACGTAATAAGCTTACAACTCCTTTTGATCCAGTACCATATGAAGTAACCTCTAGAAATGGAACGATGGTAACTGCAAGACGTGATGATAAACAAATAACTCGAAATTCTTCGCACTTCAAACAAATACCTAAACAAAACATTACACCAGAGATCAGACCGGAAAACGCAACATCACCAACGACTGAAAATAAAACAGTACAGCCAAGAACAGAAAAATCAACACAATCAAATACTTCTACAGAAAAAGATTTTACTGTAATGCCGCGCAGATCTACAAGAAACAGAAGACCACCGGAATATTTGAAAGACTTTGTGTGTTAAAGTACTAAAGGACAAATTTCGTGTAAATTTCGTTAACAAGTTACATAATATTCACTCAAGCAAAAGATGCAAAGAAGAATTTATTTGTGAAATTTATCCAAAAAAAAAATAGTGTTGCATAATAATATCTGTGAAATGAAATCAGTGTCATAATAACACACTGCAAAAAAAAAAATATTTTTTTTTCTACAAAAGAAGAGGATGAAACAGTGTGTGTGCTTATCTATTCATGGATTTATACACGTGCAGGGACGAATCACCTTGAAAGTGATAATCATATACTATATTGTAAATACTTTGTTAGAACAGATAATTTCTTTGTTCCATACTTTAATGAACACAGGGTTCAAATTTAGCGGTCGCAAACTCGCAAAATGCGAGCGAAAATGAGAAAATGCGAGTGCAAAATTTTAGCACTCGAAATAATTTGCGAGTGCGCCGGAAAATCGGCAGACATCCCAAGTTCTGACTTATCCGAAAATCCACGTTTGCAGGTGCGTGAAAAAATGTCCCTAGCACCGGTCACGTGATTGCTCTACTTGTAGACGCTTGTTGAATTAATCCGGTATACGTTCATCCGATATTAAAGCGCGTAGATGACTAAGACTATTTGTTTACAGGTATGAAACCACCAATTCAGTCTAATAATGGCGTCTAGAAATAGTTCTCAGTTTTCTTCGCTATTTTTAACATTTTTGCCCTAATCTGTGTATTTTTTCCTGGAATCATTTTGTTTGACTATTTCTGATAGTGTGGTAGCAATTTTATGCTCATATGCATTCAGAATAGAATTCACAATGTGAAATTGTTTCACATACCCCAATCACAGGCCACATTTTACATGATATTCTATATAACCCTATAATGCATATATATAAAAACACGTGTTTTTATATGCATGCATTATAGGGTTATACAGAATATCATGTAAAATGTGGCCTGTGACCCCAATCTGAAAATTAGCTCAGATTTTTTGTTAATTTTATGGGTAAGTTCACATGAGCAGAAATATCTTTCTTGTTTGAAAACAACCCCCACTTTTCTTGCTATTTTTCATGAGTACAGATATAGATCTACAAGAATATGTAAGTTAAAGCTATTTAAAAAAGGTTTTGCTATGTTTTACAGCTCTGTGAACTTTATGAATTTTATATAGAATAAAGAAGGAATCTATTTGGTGGTTTAACACCTACATTTATTTGTCATACAGTCAGTGATAGAACTGTTTGTCCGCAACTTTTCAAATTTTGTTAATATTGCTTAGCTAGTAGAAAATTGATTTTGCTAGTAGAAAAAATGGTCACTAGCAAATATTTGCCAGTAGACAAAAAAGTTAAATTTGACCCCTGATGAACAATTAGTTTATCTTTGAACCTACAGGAATATTTTATGCACAATGATCTGTGGATTTTCATTCCAGACTTTAACTGACATTTATGTACCAGATCATAAGAATTTGAATGAGCAGTTAATTAATGTATTCTCTTGGGACTTTTGTTGTTACAATTGATAGCCATTAACACTTTATCAAGCTCTCGTTAATTCTCTACCTGTTTATCCAAGTGTAAATGCAGTTGAACTTTTCTCAGGACAAATGTTAAACACACATGATAGTTTGTGCTAAGCGGAAGATTGTAAACATTGTTCATTGACAGAAAATACCATTGATTTTGTTATCTTTAAAACAATTAATTTTCAGTCTGAGTTGAGAGGGGATGTAGTGTCTATAACTTTGTAATTCTATACATGTCATTTATAATTAGCCTCGCCTTATTATAATGCAGCATTTCTGTACTCTCTGATAGCAGAATGAGTCAAGTAGTCACAGAGTTTGGATTAATATGTTAACCAGTTTATATATAATGTAGTGTTAGTAAATATGTATAAGAAATAAATGTAATCTAAGAACATGTTGTTTTATTAAGCCCTTACCACTCACCAGTCATATATAAAACACAAGACAGTACAATAATAAACTTAGATAAATATAAAAATTAATTAATGACTTTGTGATAAACCTCAGACTTGTTTAATTAACCTAATCAAATGCAAATTTCTTCTTAAATGAACAAATGATAGAAAGATTCAGAAATAAAATAAATATTATATTTTATTAAATTTATACCAAGAAAGATAAATAAAATAAAATAGCCCTAACCTGTTGTTTAAATACTTTCAACCTCCTAGTTATAGAAATATCCTTCCTCTGAAGGAATGCTGGTCAAGTCGCGCCAAACAAGGTCGCCCCAGGTAAAAGTCGTCCCATTTTTAGTCAACTCGTCCCACATATAGAAATTAGTTATGCACTTATGTATGCTTCTTACATTTATGTGTTTAATGCAATAAATTTACTGAATTGGTTGTAAAAGGTTGTATGCAAACACTATTATACTGTTTGTAACACCCTGCCTTCACAAATTTGAAACAAGAATGGTGTTGATTGACGAAAAGATCGGTAATTATCATGGATAATTGTTTCTAACATTAATAAAGTTGTTCGTTGTTTTACTAATTTTAATTGACGTGTGTTCACGGTAACAATATTCACGGCTTGTAAAAAAATGTACAAAATGAGTTATGCCCACACTGTTTTAGAAATGAGTGATTAATGGCAATGCCAAATAGTGGTGTGTAAATGTTAACATGAAATAAAGATCATCAGTCATCATTCGACTTCACATGATGGATATCGCAGACTGTAGTTTTTGCAATAATCCAATCACACGCCGTATGCACGCTGTGCAGTGTGTCATATTGTAAACCTGTCTTTTGTTTATCAGTTTTTATTTATAATTTTCATATTTTTTCAACTTTATAAAAAATATTATATTTCACAAAAGTTGCTTAAGTTCACTAAAAAAGAATTTCCTATGCTTGTCTGTTTTGTTTTTGTTTCAATTATTATATTGTATTCCTAAAACGTGTTTTACTTTTTTCTATGTTTTAACAGTTTGTTTTGATAAACTTTTTGTAAAATGGATGTAACATTTAATTGTAACCTGTTAATAATCAAGATGTTTTATTTATAGATAATTTTGCATATTGGTTTCGTTACAAATGTTTCGTTTCTGTGTATCTTTTCTTTTGGTAATGATAATTATCATTTGTGTATTTCTGTTCGATGCAATGTATTTAATTTAGAATCTGAGAGATCAGTTTGTATTGTACGAAACTTGTATTCCTGATAATTTATTAATAACATATTTTATCATACTATATATTTTTTAGGTTTTTTATTGGTCAATTTGATAAATTCACTATTGCATAACAAATGTAGTTCATATTTTGCATTTCATTTGTATCAGTGTCTGTTTTATGTCGTTAATTAAAACTCAGTATTACATTTTTTTCTGTTTTACTGAAAAATCTGAAAGAAATAAGTTGGTAAACTGGAAAAATGTGTTAGTTACTATCAAATTGTGAATTTTTAACAACTCCTGTAGTGATTACAGCCCTGATAATTTAATTATTAAACTGTTACAACTGTATCACTCTAAACAACTCTGCACGTACATTAGTAAAATATATCTAGTTTTTTTTTTTCATCGTCATTTTATCATTTGAGAAATGTAATAATTTATAATAACTGTTAAAAAGTTGAGTTGAATAAAACCATTGTTGCGTTGTTATAATAATACTTGTTTTGATTAAAAATGATTTGAATTGAGTTAATGTGCTTTATTATTTACATCAGCTGTCCTATTCACTCATTTAATCGCACCATTAATTACTTAATCCAACAATTGTCGTTTGATCGTCGTACCACTTATCACTTTTTCACTGTTATATACAGGTAATAATTAGTTGAACTATGATCTTATTCTTATATTTCTATATGTGGGACGAGTTGACTAAAAATGGGACGACTTTTACCTGGGACGACCTTGTTTGGCGCGACTTGACTTGTCACCCTCTGAATCAATTCTGTACACATTAATACTGTTTGTTTACATTGAAATCCTTTATGCAGATATTTATTTACACAAAAATATGTAAAACTATTACACAATTGTGTAGACATTTCGGCATAATATGCAGGCAACAAGTTTAATATTTACATTCTTCCTTTGATTGTTACAAACTCGAACCAGTCCTCATCCCCCAGCACGTTGAACTGTTGCGATGATCTTATTTCTGTTTTCATACGTTCAAATTCTTCCTCTGGTTCTATTGTACAGCGATCCATCCTTACACGGACAGTTTGTGGAAGATTTGTTATCTCGTTAAGAAGATCACGGAATGTTCCAGCCGACATTTTCACATCCCACAACCAAACATCTGTAAGAGTTGGTTTACTGTCTGTTGGTTCATTATTTACAAACTTTAACACAAGTTCTCGGATAGATAACTTCGCTAGCCTACACTTCTGTAACGACGCCATCTTGAAATGTAGTTCTTTCACAGGTATCCCGCCCAGTGCTAACTTTCTTAGTTCTGAATGTCCACTCAGGTCCAGTTCTATCTCAGGACAGTCACGCCCGTGGTCAGTACAGGATAAGGCCGCCAGCACAATCGCCTTCAAACGACATGTCTGTAATATATAATTATATAACTCAGACCACTCACTGTGACTCATTGTAAACCGCCAGATACCTATGGCTTCTAATTTATGCAAACTTTTAACTTTCTCCGTCAGTGAACGCGACCCAGAACTTTCACACGCTAAATCTAAACATTTAATTGACTCGTTCAACAGAGGTAAAATATCTCTGTCATTATAATCACCCACATATACAACTTTCTCGACGTTTTCCAGGTCACTAAGTGAGAAAAAATCAATAATATCACTGAGATTCCTGTAACCTGCCTTATACATGTAAATATAAAGTAATCTTATATCGCGTTTATTTCTTGAGGTCAGATGTTGCAGAATTTCACGGTATTGATCTTGTTTACAACTGTCATCAATGAATACATCTTGTAGACATGAACTGACTTTACTTTTATCCGGCATTTCTTTTAAACATGAAACACACAAGTCCTGATACTGTTTCAGTGGTTCTTTACTAGTGGAATCAATGTCTACTGAACTTCTATATTCGCGTGTAGTTTCATCATTATTCACAATGTCCATCAGTTCGGGTAAAATCAAAGATGACACTTCAGCATTGAATCCGCTAATAAACACAAGAATTTTTGACATTTCAAGGATATCCCTGAGACTTTTACATTTTGACAACACTGTTTTTGGTACTGAAGTTACATCAGATGCAGAGAACATGTATAGAGCCGCAAAATATTCATGAATAGTTTTATGTGCAAACGATATTTTACATTTCTCTTCTAATGATTTTTCACGATCTTTACTTTGTGTTAAAAGTCCAGTTTTTAGACAGAAATCTATCCATTCTTTTTGAAGATATAGTTTAGCTACCGTGCTATCAAATACTAACATATGTGCTTCCTTTGTTTCTGTTAGTAATGTTTTATACGCTAATTTTCCTAAAGCATTGAGAAGTGAATAATATTTTCTGCACTTATTATTTTTACTGACACATGGCGGGATATCGCCCCCTGTATACTCTGGTATATGTGGTAGAATAATGCCCGTTCTCTTGAATTTTTTCACAGTTCTTTTAAGCAAAATTTCAACAATGTTACAGTATAGTCCCAACAGAGAATTACCTAGACACATTTTGTCACAAAACAAACACAACATGTACATAAGTAGTATAGGAATATATGCCAGATCTAAAAGTTTGTTTTCTTTCATTTCTGAATCAAACAGCTCTACATTGATTTTATCGTCCTTTCCACCTAAATGAGATATAACTGAGCTTTTCAATTTCTTTGTTGACTCCCCTCCAAGGCCAGCTATTTCTAATTTTTGATCGATTTGACTGGCTTTAATACCACCTGTAGCTAATTTCCATGGTCTAGTTGTACTAAGTACTGCAGTGTTTTCTCTCGCTCTCCTGTGTGGGATAATTTCCTTCTTCCGAGTGCAATCATTTGAGGGGTGTGCCCATTCATCCAGGCCGTCCAATATTATCAGACATCTTTCATCTGACAGGATGTTATCAAGATCTTCCATACAATATTTATTCTTTAAACGCTTGTCTATGAGCTGATTGAATATGAAGTCATCGATATGACATTCGCTGGAGCCATCTCTTAACAACACAAGAAAAACGAAATCAAATTCCTTCATGGCAATTACTTCATCTGGCAAGAATAGTCCCTCATCATTTTGGAGTGGATTTTTAGCTTGGCACCATGCTAAAACTAATCTCTTGCTAAACATAGTTTTTCCAAATCCTGCATCGGCTGTTACATATATTTCACGACAAGGCTTCTCATCTTTATAGAATATATTGCGAAATGTGTCTAACGACGTTTTCTTTTCTTCTCTTCTTCCATGAGCTCTGTTAAATTCTACTAAGTTTATATCTGGCTTTACATAGAAATCCAGCAGACGCGTGTCTTCTTCTTCAATCAGTGGCGACAACTGAATTGTATCATGCTGTTGTCTGTAGAGATTTATCAAATCACGTCTCAGATCTGAAATATATAGAGAAAAAATATCTAAGTCACGCGTTTTGGTAATTATTAAACATGTTATGTTTTATTTGATTTCAAATTATATATCGAAAACAAAATAAGTTTCTTTTATACCTTCAAAATTGCAGCTTTCTACATTCGAAGCGAAGGTCATACACTAAAGCAGACGGACTTTTTGACAGCTGTCTGTTTTGTTGATTCCATTTGTAAATAGCACAGAAATTCCAATAACTACAGGTTCATCATAGGAGCTTGAAATTGTTTTTTTAGTCATTCAAAAGTCGAACATATCTTATTTTCTGTATACAGAATGGAAGCTAGAAATTCAGTTTTGAATCTTGAAGGACTAAGAACACAATTTTAAGCTCCTGTGGGTTCATGAATCATAGCTTTATATCTTAATGTTCGATAACAAGCACATCATAAAGTTACTGCATAATTATAAAGTTATCTAGCTAAGATACCTTTTCAAAACTTTATCTTGTAGAGCACTCCAATTTATGTTTAAATCAACTGACTCACATAAATCTAGTTTAGATTAACAATGCTTTCTTTAAAATGAAAAGAAAGATACTATGGAAACAAACATAATTTTATGCTTCTATACACCAGGAAAACTGAAAAAAAATCAACTTTTAAAGGATTCGAACCAATGACCTTTCGGTCAGTAAAATTAAGAGCGACAAACTTATCCACTGAGCAAGTCCGCACAGACTTGCAGTGGCAGAGTGGGGCATTTAACGCTCTTCAAAACGATCTATCCTTAAGACACAGTCACGTCTAAATGTTAATTATCGTATCTCCAATTTTTGTCCTGTCATAAAAAAATTGCATTCGGTACCTGTGTTTTAGTCTACGCTTTCTTGTAGAAGAAATGTGGTTGTCCAACCTAAATATCGGCAAGTCAGTGAGTATGACCTTTGTGATTTGTTTGAAAACATTATGTCCGATTAATGACATCAGAATAACAAGATGGATTACGTCAGAATACAAGATTACGTCACCAACATAACGATGCATGATCCCGCATTTTTTTTCTCTAAAGAAGAAATGGGCGAAAACTTGTACAGAGGGAAGCAAAGATCAGTCCAGTTTTAATTTCATAAAGTAATTTTAGTTATTTCGCTGAAGAGAAACACCGTTATAACATCAACATAATTTTACTACGACTACATAATGGGAGACAACTCAATTTGCTTTATTCTTTAACTTGAAGATTTGACTCCCTTTACTGTGTGGAAATATATTATTTCTACATTTATTATTTTTGTTAAATTGGGTCCAAATTCATGGCTGTTTCCTTACATGTCTTGCTAAACAGCAGCTTAACTCTGTATTTCGGAACTGAACAGAACGGAACATATACTTTATTTACTCACACAGATATAGATACAGAAAAGTATGTATAGATTAAAAAATATCCAGGAAGTTGAATACTAGATAAGTAAAAGCGTACTACCGTAACGTATGTCGTGGGAACGAGATACCTATGATGATGATTGTTGGGATCAGATAGATGTTGATGTATTTATGGTTATTTAAGAAACATCATTAATAATCATTTATGCATGAGCAGTCCACCAAAGAAAAACATCAAATATGCACATTTAACATTTTAGATCTACGTTCATAAGTTAAATAAGAATTTTTGTTTGTATGCCGCTGAATTTCGCAAGCTTTTCTGGAGATTTTAGAACGCTGTGATTCAGTAGTGTTACGTTAATAAACAAAATATATTTTCAACCACACAACCGGTTAATTCTTATTAGTAGGCATTCATATTCAAAAAGTCCAAATTAGTTTTTAGTCCCCTTCCGGTATTGCCTTTTGTGCTTCTGTCCCTATGTCCGTCCGGGTGTCCAGAAACCTGGAGCCCGCGATAAAATAAAAAAAAACGCATAAGTTAAGTTGATGAAACTTGGTATATAGATAGGCAAGTCCGTTTTTGATTATAGTCGTCATAGCTTGCTCGATAACTTTACGAATTTCAAAGGAATTACTATGTTAGAAAAATTATGTGGCAAAGGGGAAAAAATTGACGTATATCATTTTGTGTAAACCACTGACTTGTTAAAAAACATGCTTATCCTATCAACACCCATATATCATACTTACATACATGCTCTATTAGAACACCTTAATGTTTTTTTACACGTGAAAAATTAATTTTTGTAAATGGAATTCAGTAGTTTTGAAAATCGGAGAAACATTAAAAAAATACTATATCTAAGATGCTCGAGTGATTTTTAAAAAAATATGAGAGACGTTTAGTTACCAAATAATTCATCTGAAGCACTATGTACTCTGTCTGCGGCACAAGAAGAAAATAACAATCAACTTTTGTATCACGTTTTTACATCTGATAACCTCCTAAGACTTTTTCATCTTATCAAGGAAACAGAAAAAAAGGCATCATGTGGTGTCTCGTCAATGATTTAAAGTAAAGTATGTAGATGTTCCTTTGTATTCCATTATTTTTAACTACATGAGGCAAAAGAGAAAACCGAGAGAGAGAGAGAGAGATAGAGAGAGAGAGAGGGAGAGAGAGAGAGAGAGAGAAGAAGAATAAGAAAGAAAGAAATTACCTTTCCTTCGCTTTGATTTAAACACGGATGAAACAAGTCTATGAAAAAATCCACGCTTTTTTCGTCTTTCGTCTCCTGGCCCTGAAATAGTTAAACAATTTAAATCTTTGTTTGTGATCGATTTAATAGTTCGTGGCAGATTTTCTTTAAAAAAAATAAAAATATATATATAAAAAATATATATAATTCAAGTATTCTATTCATTAATGTTTTTTTTTTTACTAGCACGCGAACTTTAACCACTTGTTGTTTGTTGTTTTCTAAATAAAAAGGTAACAACTCTATTGATAAAGGCATATTTCATTAATAAAACACTGTACGGCGTGTATAGTTGGATTGTACACTTAAATTTTCAAGGGGCCTCAACTCTTGTTTTATTCGGATTGATTGGGGAAAAAACAACCTGTAACTCTTTCATCTTAGTTGCAATTGTCTAAGTATAAAAAACAATAGGTTTCCTCTTTATAGGTTTAAATGCTTTTTATGTTTTTCAGAAAATAAATTAAAGGGGCATAACTCTGGTGTTACCCAAGAAACAAACGCTGTGACTGCATCGTTCTTTACTTATGAAATAAATATTTGATTGAAGTGACATGATTAAGTTTTGTTCTATGTAAGTCTGTCTATATGCCCTATATGTTGTATAGAAATTAATCAAAAGACCATATCTTTGGTGTAACTGATCTGAACAGAACAAATTCTGTGCCTGCCTTATCTCATACTTATGATACAAACATGAAATTTCTCCATCCATTAGTTATTTAGTTATGAGACAGGACGGACGGACGGTAGGATTAAAATATGCGTAGCTTTTTGGCATAAAAGAAGAAAGTATTTCGGATGAACATAGTGTAGATTAAAAAAGAAAGTTAAAGACTGAATAAGTAAAAAGCATAAAGCGTATCACTGTATTTCAAAGACTCTTTTTGGTAGTACAGATGCACGTTTTTGAAACCGTCATTTTCTAACTGTACCACTGAAAACAAACACTTTGACACAGACTCATACTTTTCAAATTTTCACCTGATATGTATTGATGTATTATAAAGGAGACGATAACTCTTGACTGCAATTACCGCTTATTTTTATTTCTTTATGATATCGTTTTTTTAATTTTTTTACAACGACTTTTTACACTTTTAAGAAGGATACAAATAAAATATACCTTCCAGTATAGTAGTACATTTAATTGGCTGGGCAAGCCAAAATTCAAAACAAAACAAAACTTTAATGCTATTACTGTTTATCTTTCTACAAAAACATTTTCTTTGCATTAAAGCTGGCTGAGTTAAAAAATGGTGAAAAATCTTGAAAAAAGGAGAAGGGATTATGACAGCTTATACGAGTAGAAATATGGTGGCAGAGCGTCGAACACCTGATCCTGGCCTGGTTGGCTCGAATCTCAACAAGGGCAAGAGTTTACAATGAGTTTTCTTATGCTACATCTTCTGTACAAGTACTGGTAAAAAGCCAGGTAGTATTCACTGAATGGGTTTTATTTTTCTCCGCATGATTTCGAAGTGATAACACATACATTACATATAAGCATTATGTCTTAAGATTTGTTTCGTTTACTGTGACACATGTAACAAAGAGCTATGACCTTCCGACCTATTCCTCATATATCTGATGTACTGAATTGTAACAGTTTTGAAATCTGAAGCCTGGCGAAAAAAACAACGCATGTAGCAATTTTAAAGCTTGAATGGTTTAATTTTCAACATAATAATGGGAGCAACAAGCACATTATGGAATCGAGGTAAAGGTCGCAAGCACACCGAAACTTGTCGTCCATACTAATTAAAAGTATGTTTAGTTGTCTAATAGTGTCGAATACTATTCTGTCAAATAAATAATATTGCTTATTTATATGTGAGAACTTTCTGTACGGAAATGTACTAAAATATTGCAGTATATTTCTCTTTTACTGACCATCTCTTAGAAAATACTGATGAAACAATACAAACATTTATAACATCAACATTATTTAAATTAAGTGGTTGTTTAATCCCACGACATAAACTTTTAACTGTTTGATAGGAGATTATTATCGCTTTACAACAGTTATACTTCGTATTTCGGATGTTTTTGTATTTGTTTATTGTTTTTGTCACGCGCTTTGGAATTGATTCTGTATTCGACAAGAGATTTCTGTGTGTTTTAAACAATAGTTTAACAGAAAGAATCATCAACTCAGGATACTCTAAAAGCTGTTATCATTTGTAAATAATTCGGTTTTTTTTCATGGTTTTATTGGATAAACATCCAGGGATTTTGAAGAATTTTAACTGATAGAACAATCTATGTTTGGATTCTTCTCAAAACGAGAGTAAGTCAGATGTATAATGTGACGTCAGCAAGATTCGTCTGCTCTAGATTCTTGTATAAAACACAATAAATAGGGGAGAATAGGAGATAATATCACCAAAAGTACAAAAACTTTAGCCCATTGACAGAAAACAAATATTATATAGTTATAAACAGACACTTTTTTATACTATCATCATCTTATTTTAACTTCTCTGACAGTTGTTCTCTATTTCTATGGAAAGCCGCAGTGCAGCCCCGAAGGAGTACTATATTATTGTCTTATATAAATCTTATTGTTCTTACTCTCCGTCGTCATTCTGTAAACTTGACGGAGTGAGAAATCACTTTCTTCTCCGACGTTTTCTTTTAAACGCAGTTCTTTGGTGATTTTACTTCTGCATCAATAATTTCATTCGACGGAAGAGTATCACATACTTTAACTTTATTTACATCGTCGATTCATTCGGCAGAAAAAAATTCTTACTTTTACTGTATTGCTATTACATGTCGTCGATTTTTTACTCCGCCGAGCAATACGATGTTTGATAATACCTCAGACTTTTCTATCTGGGGAAGTATTTAATTTCTTGATATCTTATCCTAAAAGTCAAAATCCATCCATCCATTCATTCATCCATCCATCCATCCATCCATTTGTGCGAAAGAACGAACGAAAGAACAAACAAACTTAGTGTATTTAGAACTTGTTTTCATTTTCTATGGCTAATTAAATCTACACTTTTCTTGTGAAGGCACCCCACGATAGAATAACTTCAACATGTACTTTATCTCCAAATTCCCCTATTTATTCATAGTCCCGCGGTACACAGTCACGTATAAACGACAACATTCAAACTCTGCCCAGAGCTACTTCCCCTTTTGTAAGAATTATGAAGCTATATAACCGGAGTAATGAAATGCAATTATTGAAGTACTGAAAAACATAACAAGGAAGTTTGTATTTTTTTTCATCTTTAAAGATCATTGGACAAACTCTTTGAACCTCTAAATACTCATATGAGAGAAAAATATATATCTAACAGGGGCAGTTTTACAAAATTCCGTTCTTTAATTCCATCCTGAAGTCGTTTTTATTGCAAATTAAAATCCATATTGCATGCACTGTCAAAAGTGACGTAGTAGTTTTTAACTTAAGAATTTTATCACTTCAATAAACTTTTCCTAAAATTGAAAAATAATATGCGTCACAGAGTCCATGGCCCCTGCCTTCGGGCTACTGGCCGTTTTGCGATTCTGAGTTTGAGTTCAGTTTTAGTGGAACGAATTGTATAAATGTCTTGGTTTTATGTAAACCTGTCACTTTATATATCAATATCCCAATACTTTATATCAACAGCCCACAGCCACTTAAATGATATGGAACAGATTACTGCATTTATTCCATCTTGCTTGGTGACATTAGAACTTGCATTAACTTGATTCCATCTTGCTTTATGGCATTGAAAACCTATATTTCGGCCGAATAACATCATGCTTTATATGGTTACTGAATGCGCTATTATCTCATTCCTACTTCATTTGTTCCTCGCCGACATATGCTATACATTGTATGCTCTATATTTAATTGCAGCTTTCTTTACTGACGAGGCAATTATGTTCGGCGTTCTATCGAACAATCTTTAATTTATTCTTATTATTAATTTTATAGTTATTGATATTTCTTGATGTACAATTATACGTTCCCTTCGATTACCATATTTGCAGAATATCTTGACTATTGCATATATTCTACCTACGGGTATCGAACCTATTTCATCATTAATAATAAATTCTGGTCTATGCTCAGCGATTTTGTCATGTTTTAGCATTCTCATTCTTCAATGCATTCATTCAACACAAATAGAAAAGTATTTCATAAACACTATACACCGAACACGAGGATGACAACGATACCAATAACAAAGTTAACACTTTACGGTAAGCACTAAGCACATTCGGAACACCTCGGACGACTTCAGTAAGTCACCTCGGAAATAATATGGTAGCCGCCATAATGGATTATTTTGTAACACAAATGGTGTCTGCTTTATTGGAGACATTTCTTAAAGTATCTACTTGTTCATGCTTAAATTAAAATTTATTTTCATTTTTTTTCTAATCCATAAGACAAACACTGCTTGAATTCTGCCATGTTTGTTTATAACTTTATTAAAGCCGAGGCGAATTACCATTTGGTGTATTCATACACTTACATACGAGGTATTTTTACGAAGTTGTCGTAAAAGACCAAGTTGTTACGATTGCACTAAGCAGTAAGCATAATGCGATTTGCAATATTTGTGTTCATATTATGACAACAAATGGCGCTTTGTCGGTACATCCCGTTTTTTTTTTCGACTGGTCCTGCTATTTTGCGACTAGATTTTTGCAAAGTTTTGATGTTAATTTCAATATTTTTTTTGCATACCAAAAACTTCGACTAAATCATAAATGGAATATCCTTATACGCTACAACCTTTAGAACGATTTTACTTTAGTGTTTATTTCACCTGCTAAACAGTCATCCTCGGCGACTCGAGTTATTTGTCATACCTGATAGATACGGTATAATGTAGTTTATACGGAATGTGTACCGTGGGCTCCGACGATGCTAAACAGTAGCTCGACAAGTTTCATTTACAAAAATAAATCCAAATGACAAACATACAAAAAACACTTATCCTTAAATAGTATGATAGAGCACGAAGCAAGTTGGATGATGCATTAAGCTACATGAGATTTCGATTATTACAACACAGTTCAAAAGTCGATGAAATAGTACAAAGCAAGATTGAATCGTTTTGCAAGTACAAAGGCCAACAATCAACGATAGAATGATAGATTTAAGCAAAACACAAGTTCCATTGAGATAAAGCAATATGGAATCAAGCGTAATGCAAGTTCCAATATCATCAAGCAAGATGAATAAAACATAACGTAAGTACCAGTGTCACCAAGCGATATGGTATCAAGCATAATGCAACTTCCAACGTCATCAAGCAAGATGAAATCAAGCATGATGTAGATCAGAATGCCAAAAAACAAACATAATGCAACTTCCAATGTCACCAAGCAAGATGGAATCAAGCATGATGTAGATCAGAATGCCAAAAAACAATATATAATCAAACATAATGCAACTTCCAACGTCATCAAGCAAGATGAAATCAAGCATGATGTAGATCAGAATGCCAAAAAACAATATATAATCAAACATAATGCAACTTCCAATGTCACCAAGCAAGATGGAATAAATGCAGATATTCTGTTCCATAATAATCACTTTTTTTCTCCTTATAATATCGTTTGTCAGCTGTAACGCACTTTAAAAAATTGACCTAGCTATCGTTTGAAAATAATTAAATGGACAACTGTCTCGCCAGGTGATAGCAGAATTGAAAAAGGGCTCGAACCAATTGTCAGATATGAGAGATGATATCAATGACTAAGTCACTTTCATTCTGGAGACGTTTCTTGTTCAGGTTATAGTTAAGCTTCTGTTCAAAATGATCAAGATGCATGATAAATCTTTAAACCTCAGCAATGCAATCTACTGAAGTTCACGATTTCCCTACACTTAGATCTGAAGAAGACGCATTCATTTCTATCTTCTCGATAACCTGGAATTTCCCATATAGTTATTTATATCCCAGCCAATGACGCTGCAGCTTTTGACGCGTCTCGATAGCTTACCTATACACACGGCGTGTTAAAACAGCCTGTAAACTTCTCTAGCATAACTATGTTTTATTATTTGAGACGGAAAATACTTAGATATTTTGAAAAAAATAATATTCTGCACAAACATTTATCGCATTATTTTGGAAGAATTTGACAACAAAATTTAACACTTCAGCGTCTGTTTATATATGGCAGATAATTGTTTGGGATCCCAGCTATATAAATAAATTTTCACAAGTTAAACGTACGTAATCTTGATTTCCATGAGGTGGAAGAGTTGCTCTGATTGGCTGCTAGATAGGTCATGAGAAGTTGACCTTCTATTGGCCGTCCTCAGATCCTAATAGCATAGCGATGTTTAGGAATTGAATTTAGTCAGATTTAGAATAATGAATATTAAAGTTTCAAAAACTAATTCCACTTTCAAAATTGATACAAATGTATACCTTCATGTATAGTGACACATGTATTTTGTGACTTGACAGGTCATTTAAGTCCTAACAATATTCGTCTTACACAAAGCGAGCTTCAAAATAAAGATATGAAAAAATAGATTTTTTTTTTAAATTCTAAGTCCTCAGTGCAAACTGATATTTTTTTCTTTAATATTCACGGCCACTTTAACCACTTATATAACTTAAATTTTGTAAATGTTTCACTTCTAAAATATATATACTCTTTACATTAAAGTTTCCAACTTTAAGAAGTGTGTAGATTCTTGAAAAATGGTGAAGGGAAAATGAAACTTTTTATGAGTAGTGGTTGAGTGGCAGACGATCGTACACCCGATACTGGCCAGACTGGTTCGAATCTAAAATACAGTGAGTTTCAGCACTGTACAATTTAGCACTCCGATATTGAACTACTCAAGCGAAGTAAGGAGTTTAATAAAAGTTTACGGCTTGAAAATAGATAGATATTATAATATAATAAAATGCTGGTTGAAAATTTGTAATTCTAGCTCCATTAAAATATCAAACAGGTGTATAACTGACTGAAAAATTGTATAGATTTCAATCCGCGAGAGATATATTGGGTCTCTGAGGTGAAACTTTTATTATCAAAACTAAGTTTTAATCACGTCTGGCTTGCGCAGTGGGGTAGGAGATGGAAAAGCTTTTCTTAGTATTGTCAAACAACGTCTGAGGGATATTTACATGAAAGATTTAAATTCACCTATTAATGAATCAAGTCGGGGTATATTTTATAAACATAAATTTGATTTCAGTAACTATCTAACAGTCATAAACATAAAAAAAATATCCAGTTATCACGTTTGAGATTATCATTGCATAGATTAGCTGGTGAGACTGGTAGATGCAGTCGTTCAAATAGTATTTTCTTATAGCTGTCACAAGCAAGAGGATGACTGCCACTTTTTTATTGAATGTTGAGATTTTTTGGAACTAAGGAAACAATTTATCTGAAAATATTTTTGGCGACATCCAAGTTATTTAATCTTTTGCATCTATTTACAAGCGAAAACAATAAAGATTTGTTTGAAGAAAGAAAACATCATTACACATAAAACAAATAGATTTGGTCAGCATCATAAACTTATATCAAATGTACTGTAATTACAAAATCTTTGGATATCTATATTCTCTCTCCCAATATGTTAAAATGTTAAACATGTTTAATTATTATTTTCCCTTCTGACGAAAATAATAACTGGTTGTAGATTGCACAAATCATAGTTGATTGCTTTAAGTAAAATACCGGATACTGTCGATTAGATTTAACAACTTATAATCTCAAACTTCCAATTGAAAGGGCCAAATGGAATGGAACAGTTTTTTTACAGAGATACTTACCTTCAGGCAGTACTGGCGAACTCATTAAGTATAAAGGTCAACGTTGCTAAAACAATTCAGTCGTGTAAATATGAATATTAATACAGTCGTTAAAATCTTAATATAAATGCTGAATGGTGGATCAAGTATTTGCATATTTCTCAGTTTTACACATGTCACCTGAGCATTTAAAAAGTTAAATGTAGACATACGGCATTGTAAACAGTGGATTATATATTCAACTTTTCAGATAAAAAAAATTGGCACATTAAAAGCTCTTAAAAGGAGAATGAACATGTCACTTCTCATTTTTGCAATTCACGCCGTACTGGGTACTTACCGATCACATATTGACAAAACTACGTTGAACTTTGGTATAATTACCCAACCAAATTTGCAACGTTGTATATATGGAAATTCACACAGAAACTGGCAAAGATAAATCAAAAGGGGAATAAGACAGGGAAGTCTTTGTTACAGCACGAGCATCGTGGTTTGAAATTTCAATTTAAACGTCGCAAATTATCAGCGGACATTTCATATTTAATCATTTACACGATTTCTTTTACGCATTTTATCAATTGTATAAAAATTTATACTGATACAGGATGCAATTTTGTTACATCTTCTTACAGTTGTATTCATACTAAAGTTACGTACCAAAAAGCAATATTACAGCTTAAGATTTTTGTAAGCATATCTGATGACTTATCAAAGCAAAGTATCAAAGATAAGCAGAAAATTTGTTCAAGCGACTGACACTCACAGTCCGCCGAAACAAAAACAGATAATGTTTGCACATAAAAGAATTCTGGTTGTATTGGTGCAGAACCACTATTTTAATCCTCGATATATAATGATTGTGGACAAGACTGAATATGTTTAATTCATACATGTTATTTTTGCTGTTGCAAATATACACAGTTCATATTACACGAGTTATAATAATTCCATAGTAACAAAGTAATTTCATTGCATCTAAATTTGCTCAAAACATCTAAATTAAAACATTCTGTAGACAAATCGACTTTTGTTGGATCATTTCTTTTAAAAAAATAGTTCCATGTGTTTTAGCAAACATAAAATTCCAACAGTATTTTTCATGTAGTGTAATTTTACATAAACATTTGTTGGAAATTAAATGAGTTCAAATTTTTGCTTACTTTGCTGGTCTCTGTATTGACGTCGCCAAGAATCATTATAATGTATTATATCAAAGCAAAAAAATATTGCTGAACAAGCATTGGCGTCGCCAAGGTTCAACATATATCAAAACCAAAGTAAAATCTGAATGAGCATGGATCAAATGTCAAAATTAAAATTATTGCTGGACAGGCATTCACATCAGCAAGTTTCAATTTATTTCAAAACAAACACTATTTCAGGACAAGCATCGTCGTCTCCTAGTGTCATCATATGTCAAACCAAAAGTTATTACCTGAAAAACATTGCCGTTGCCATGTTTCAATATATATCAAAACAAAAGTTATTGGGGACTAGCAATGACGTCGTCACCGTCACTAACATGGACTACGACAACACAAGAGGTAAAGTATGTTTGGTTCCTTCCCAGCTCAGCAAAGTGGTGAAATTTAGGTAAACAGAAGGAAACACGGGGCATTAATTCTTTAGTTAAATTTTACCTCTTTGCTTTCCTACTTGTTCCTTTATCTCTTTCACATCTACTTTCAGCTCCTCTACTGTTTGTTCAATTTTAGCTACTCCTGACACGTCTCTTTTTATTTCTGTTGCATCCTTCTTTACCTCTGATATACCCTGATTGAGCACATAAATATCTTTCTGTAGAAACTGTATCTCTGTGTCCAAACCCTTTTCCATTTCCCGCCATTGATCGATTGTTGTTTGGTGTGTTCTTTCTGCGTCAGGGTCTAATGCGTCGTTTTTGTAATTATCGATAACTTGCTTCAAATTTGGTATAGAAGAATTAAGTCTAAGTAGAACCTAAAATCAATAAATGCAAGCATTCAACTGTCCAAACGTTATTTTTGATTGTATATTTGTAAACTATTAATCTATAACCCATTTCATACAATTTTACTTCTTATGATAGTTCGTCGTCTGTAACACACACACACACACACACGCAACACACACGTAAGCACGCACGCACGCACAACTGATATAACAGTGTGAAACTTTAATTATGAGACAGTCTTAAGTACATAAAAATTTCACGGTGCAAAATGCTTTCATTTTATCGTTTATCACAACATTTTAATGTTTAATTTCTTATTATGGTCTATATAACACCAAAAAAGTGCACATGCTATAGACGTACATACAGCACCGCATTCCAGAAAGAAAAACGAAAGTACCTGACAAAGGAATTTTTCTCAAATTCAGTACTTGTACGATTCTCGGTTATCAGCCAAATACTTACTTTTTCAAGTTCAGCCCATTTTGTTTCAAAATTTGTCTGTTGAAATCCAGTAGTCGACGATATATGTGCAATCTGCAAACAAAGCAGTTGAACTATTCAAAATGGTCTTTGTTATGAATTTATGTACCAAATTTTGCATCCTATTTTCAAGAAAACACGAAAATATTTTATCATATTCATTAACAAATCTAGGCTTATCATATTTTTACAGTAATTATTGTCACTGTCCTTGTTTTAACAGTTATTGTTTTTGCTTTTAAGTGCATGTTTAACCATGCAGCCAAATTGCTCCAGTGACTGAAGCTTTATTCCTATATATGTACCGCTTTTTTGACGGTATTGATACTGCGACCAACACATTTGCTAAGGCCATGATGGCCCTTTATCGCTTAAATGAGTACCATTGAGTACAAACTGAAACAGCAAGGCCAATGAAGGAATCACGTGAAGTTTAATACGATGTTGAAGTTGGAATCTACATGCAAAATTGTATATTTAGTCAAAATTTAATACGCAGAAATATGGTCAGAATCACGTAAAGTTTAATATGATGTTTGAAGTTGAAATCTACATGCAAAAATTGTATATTTAGTCAAAATTTAATACGCAGAAATATGGTCAGAAGTACAATGTCAATGTCACCTTAAAGGGGCTGTGCTCCAGATGACACAAAAAAGAAAGTTTTCTTGTTTATAAATTTCTTGTGATATTTATGATTAATGCTTAAAAACTGACGAACTTACAAAAAATAAGTCAGGTAATCACATTATAAATTGTTTTTTTTCTTTTCATAGTGCTATACCGTAACGCGACGGTATAACTATATTGTATAAGATTTAAAATAAACAAAAGTTATTTCACATGCGGCGATAGTGGTGACAGTTTAAGCGTTGTTAATATTTTGTTATCATGAGGGTCCAGAGTTCAAATCCGGCTGGAGCGAATATATTTTTGTTTGTTTTATTTTGACTTTTTATAATCAGTTTTGAAGTATTGTATCATGTTGTTATAATCTCACAGCATCTAGATATTTAATTTAAGTAAAAAAAAAAAATATATCAAATCTCGAGTTCAGCCTCTTTAAGTCAAAGCTGAAATACAATTTCTGACGACAAGATTTTCAAAGATTTTATATTTTACACATAAAGGAACTCCAAGGCATGGCCAGTTTTGACCCTGTAAAATAATTTCAGCAATCTTGACAGAGGTCAACTACACAATGCTACACACTTGATTTCTACACTGTTGGCCATGCAAGTTAACAGATGATTGGCCATGCAAGTTAACAGATGAAGATTTTATTTTTTTTCCTATATAATATATATGTCTCGATGTAAATCAAGTGACCCTCAATTGGGGTCAATTTTTACCCAACAGACATAATTTTTAACAAATTGGACGAAATTCACCTAGCAAATCTTAAAGCTGACAGAAAGGTAGTTTCAGAGAAGATAATTTTCATTTTGTCCAAAATATCTGATAGTGGAACAGTTGACCCCTTTGAAGGGGTTAATGTTTACACAAATTAAATGATTTTATACGCTTAACGATGCTGCAAACCAAATGTCTCATATCTCAAACACATACAGTTTCATACAAGACGATTTTCAAAGATTTTATATATGCCCCAAGGGTAGAGACAATTATGACCCCAGGGACATAATCTGAAAAATCTTTGTAGAAGACTGCTTGATGACACTCAGTACAAAATACGTCTGCTGTAGGCCTTGTGGTGTTAAACAGGAAAATTGTTATTTTCTTTATTTCTATAAGCCCATGTAAAATCAACTGACGGGGTCATAAATGGCTCTGGGGGATAATTTGAATAATATTGGTAGAGGACCAAAAATACCCGCTTTTGACCTTGCGGTTTTAGACAACAAGATGTTCAAAGGTTTTCCTACATACTTTTGTTCAAAACATCTGACCTTTCGGACTAGGCCAATTTTGATCTCAGGGAGGAAATAATTTCAACAATCTGCGTAGATATTACTTGAGGATGTCTTACATCAAATTTCTGACCTCTCGGCAAAGTGGCTTAAAACAAAATGTTTTTAAACGGTTTCACTATATATCTCGTAATACAACTTAGTGACCCTTGAACAATCTTGGTAGAAAACCTAAATGATACTCAATGCAAAATATTTTAGCTCTAAGCTTTGATTTTTCGGACATGAAAACTTTTAAAGTTTTTCCTACACAAGTCTATGCAAAATATGTGATTCAAGGTGTGGAGTCAATTTTGACTCCAGAGCTTAAATCTGAACGGTACTGGTACAGTTCTTCTAGACAGTGTGACACATAAACTATAGACTCCAAGCTATGTGTTCTAAGAGGAATATTATTTCAAGTTTTTTTTCCAAATATGTCTCTATAAAACAAGACGGAACCAATTTTGACCCTAGGGACATAGTTTGAACAATCTCAGTAAAGGTCTATTTAATGGTACTCCATGCAAAATATCTCAGCTCTATGTTTTGTGAATTAAGACAGGAAGATTTTCTTACTTTTTTTACAAAATAATTCTATGCAAAACACGTGACCCTTGGGGTGGGGTCAATTTTGACCATAAAGACATAATACGAATAAACTCGAAACAGGTCTACAAGATGATGCTCTAGGCAAAATATCTTAGTTCTTAACCTTTTGGTGTCAGACAAAAAGAATTTCTTTATAATTCAATACAAAACAAATTTTAAATTGAAATCGGGCAGGTGGTTTCTGAAAGAAATTCTCAAAATTGTTTCTTATGGTTACCATGACAACTAGAGATCTGTATGGAACCATTTAATTCTATGAAATTTGAAAAAGTGAGAAAAGCATTCCTGTGAAGTTTAGTTACATTGGCCAAATCATTCAGGGAAAAAATGTTTGGAGGAAAGGATTGACAGCAGACGACGTACGAAAGAATTCTAACAGTTCATGTTTCAGCATTTTGTGCTCAGGTAAGCAAAAATGGTAGATCCGGTAAAAGAAACAAAATTTGTAAAAAGAAAATAAATATTTTAATATACAACAACAACTATCACTGAAAGATGACAATGCCCTGAGGACCAGATGTTGATAAATTGTAGATACTTCAGAATAAGTGGGTTTGTTGTGACAGTTTAGCCCTAAGGTCTCCAAAGAAATATATGTGACCAGATGAAGACAAATCGTAAAGCCTTCACAAAAAAAGTTTGTTTTTTTTGACAATTGCCTTAAGTTTAAGGTCATTTAGTGGTCGAGGTCGTACAAATATTTGTCAGTTGTAGTTGTTTAACAAATGGGTGTTGTGTGCAAGTATGAAATATATCAATTTACTAATAAGGAAGTTAAGGCTATTTCAAAGTTTTCAGACGGAATGGCGGACGGATGAACTAACTGACGTACAGACGGACGGACAGTTCAAAAGATATATGCTTCAAGGGCATAAAAAGGATAGCATTTCAATACAGATACTCTTCGCATGAAGAGTTACCATTACCCTCATTTCGGAAATGTTTCAGACGGCAAATATCAGCCTCCATTGATTGATCTGTCGGCTTTGGAGGAACATTCCATGTATATTTGGTATTCAATCCCAAAGACGGAAGGTTTCTCAGCAGACATATTATAAGGGTAATGTCAAAGTCAGCACTGTCTGGATGTTGACCACCTGGTGGGTAAAGCTGGTTGTATTGTGTCTGAGTAATGGTTTTCTGGCCACGAAGGCGGTTGATAGACGTTTCTCCTTTGTCAGAAAAACATGAAGTGGGACATTCTGTAATTTCTGATCGAAGATGTTACGTAATACATCTGTTCCACCGTCAATTATCAGCGTCTGCAGCCGGAAGAGGAACACCCGGTCGTTAGATGTGCTTTGCTGTTTGCCATTTCCTATAAACAGTATGTGGACTACAGCTATTCTGTTTGTCCCTTAATATCTCATTGAGAAATTTCATATCTTGCATTTCAGGAAACCAGAAATGAAAAATGTAATAAAGCTTTACAGTCAATTGAATATAAATGTTTAATCTTGCTATATAAGAAACAAGAGGGCCCTAAATCGCTCACCTGGGTTCAAAGATGAAAAAAATTTGCCGTAGCTTTAAAACAAAAAAGGAGTTCAGTAGGTCAAAAAGTATAGGTCATGCGATTACATTTTTGAAATCGAAACGAAAAGCTGTGCACATGGTCCAAATTTCTTACCATAGCTCCAAAAACAAAAAGTAGGTCAGTAGGTCAAAAATATAGGTGATGCAATGACATTTTTTAAATCGAAACGAAAACCTGTGCACATGGTCCAAATTTCATTACCATAGCTCCAAAAACAAAAAGTAGGTCAGTAGGTCAAAAATATAGGTTATGCAATGACATTTTTTAAATCGAAACGAAAAACTGTGCACATGATCCAGATTTCATTGCTGTAGCTAAAAAACAAAAAGGAGGTCAGTTGGTCAAAATTAAGTTCAAGTA
The DNA here is from genome assembly GCA_012932295.1 of Cyclina sinensis. Classification (NCBI taxonomy): domain Eukaryota; kingdom Metazoa; phylum Mollusca; class Bivalvia; order Venerida; family Veneridae; genus Cyclina; species Cyclina sinensis. Next base: position 69,070 of record JAAONU010000028.1, read on the forward strand.
ATAATGTTTTCGAAATAATCTTGAAAAACTGTACAAATGGTCCAAAAAATTTTACCATAGCTAAAAAATGAGAAAACAAATTCGGCAGGGGCATGTGACCCCTAGGGGAGGTGGGATGACCCCACTGTGGTCACAGTGCATACTACCAAATATCTAAGCTCCAGGCCTTGCAGTTCGTGACAAGAAGATTTTTAAGTTTTTTGCTATATAACTCTATGTAAAACATGTGACCCCTTGGGCGGGGCCAGTTTTGACCCAGGGGCCATGATTTGAATAATCTTGGTAGAGGACTACTAGACAATGCTCAACATTAAATATGTAAGCTCCATGCCTTGTAGTTTCTTACTAGAAGATTTTTAAAATTTTCCATAATTATATAACTCTATGTAAACCAAGTAAGCCCTGGGCGGGGTCACTTCTCACCCCAGGGTCATAAATTAAACAATCTTAATAGAGGTCCACTAGATGATGCCTCATACCAAATATCTAAGCTTCAGGCCTTACAGTTTCTGACAAGAAGATTTTTTAAGAATTTACTATATAACTCTATGTAAAACATGTGACATCTTGTGCGGAGCCAATTTTGACCCAGGGGTAATGATTTGATATCTTGTTAGATGTCTACTATACAATGCTCAACACCAAATATCTTAGCTCTATGCCTTGCGGTTTCAGACAAACAGATTTTTTAAAGTTTTTCCTATATAACTCAATGTAAAACATGTGACCCCTGGGACGAGGCCATTTTTGATCCAGGAGCCATTATTTTAACAAACTTGGTAAAGGTCCACTGGACAATGCTGCACACCAAAGATTTAAACTCTAGGCCTTGTGGTTTCTGACAAGAAGATTTTTTAAAAGTTTTTCCTATATAACTCTATGTAAAACATGTGACCCCCAGGGCGGGGCAATTTTTAACCAAGGAGCCATGATTTAAACGAACTTGATAAAGGTCTGCTGGACAATGCTGCACAACAAATATCTAAACTCTAGGCCTTGTGGTTTCTGACAAGAAATTTTTTAAAGTGTTTCCTATATAACTCTATGTAAAACATGTGACCCCTGTGCGGGGCCATTTTTGACCCAGGAGCCATGATTTGAATAAACTTGGTAGAGATCCACTAGACAATGCTACACACCAAATATCTAAGCTCAATGCTTTAGAGTTTCTGAAAAGAAAATTTTTTAGTTTTTTTCCTATATATCTCTATGTAAAACAAGTGATCCCTAAGGTGGAGTCAGTTTTGACCCCAGGAACATTTTGAACAAACTTGGTAGGGGTCCACTAGATGATGCTATATACCAAATATCAAAGCTCCAGGCCTTGTGGTTTCGGAGAAGAAGATTTTTAAAGATCCAACTTTTAAAATCTGTTTTCAGCTCCTGTAACCCAGAAAAGCAATCGACCGGAACCATTTGAACAAACTTGGTATAGCTTCATGCAAGGAACATCCCATGCAAGTTTTATAAAATTTGGTCTAGTGGTTTCAGAGGAGATGTCATTTGAATGAATGTAACGGACGGACGACGGACGGACGGACGGACGACGGACAATCACCGATCCTAAAAGCTCACATGAGCACTACGTGCTATGTGTATCTGTAACTGTGTATCAGCTTACACAGGCTTTATTCCAATATTTTCAGAATGAAAAAACAACAAACAAAAAAAACAACAACAACAAAAAAATCAGTAAGTTAAGGCACTTTTATATGGGGTTGACCAGCATTTAAGAGAGTTATCCGGCCTCAATGACCTTCACCCTCAAAATGCTAAAAATACAGCAGCAAATTTTGTTATGATACCTCATTCAATAAAGTCCATCAAAAATACCTTGAATATGCTTTGAAGTCTTTATAAAAATGTTTATTTTATTAAATAAGCATAGTCCTACAATATTAATATCAAATATCACCAAAAGAATAACTACCAATCAAAATACAGCTTACAAGACATCTAAGTTAGCCCGTTATTCCCTATACAAAATGTGCCAATCACGAGGGCCCTACCACAATTAGTAGACTCTGACCATATATGCACTGTATAGGACAGTGTTGTTTGTTAGTTTGTTGGTTTTTTTTTCTACTTTTTTTTTGAGAAAAGAACATTTTTTTTATCAGCAAAACTCTCTATCATATTACAACGGACTTGCCACAGTTGCCTTATTTATTTTTTCGTACATATATATTTGAACCGATATTTCTTTTATTCTGATGGTAATTATTTTTTTTTTTTTTTTTTTTTTTTTTTTTTTTTTTTTTTTTTTTTTTTTTTTTTTTTTCGGGTCCCTTTTTATCGGTAACCCCCATTTATTTTCCCCGTCATAGGTACAGAGAAGGTCGGGGTTCCCTCTCTGCCCTTACAATATTTTCAATTGCATAAGTCAATGATAAAGTGAACATTTAAACATATAGATAGATATAAATACATCAACACTGTAATGAGGAAAATCAAAATAATTTAAGTTTTAAATTCTATAACAAGGGACTCGATTTTTTTTATGTGTGCGTATTACATTTTTCTGTAGGATTTAGTCACAGAAATCATTAAAAATACCATCAAATCTTAAAAAAGTTTAGCAAAGTACAATGATGTTAAAATGACAGAAATGTCAAGAGGTTATCAAATTCAATACATCGCCAAGAACATTTTGAAGTTTTTCGTTGTGCCGGCTACACTGTAAAATATAACAGCGGCTTTTAAGTTTTTGTTTTATATAGTTTTTAAAATGATGTATAGTAAGGTAATTTAAACAATGGTCGGAAAATTTGGATTTATAGATAAAATATTTTAACAGAACAAGCAGAAAAAGTGTGACTTCGTTTAATCTGTTTGCGTTAAGCAAAAATTCCTTTTGATTGTTCGGAAGAATAATATTTAGTGTCTCGTTCATCCAGTTTCTTACAGAAATTGTAAAGGTGGTTACTTGAGGACATTCACAAAATAAATGAAAGGTAGTTTCTGCAACATTATTACAATATGAGCATCTATCATTTTGTTGTTTATTTATTTTAAAAAGGAAAGAGTTTGTTGTAAGAATATTGTGATTTATTTTAAATTGAAAAATTTCGTAGTTTAACTTCGTCTATCATTGTAACATTTTTATATATGTTCCTATATTCTTGTTCCGTTATATTACCTAATTTGTTCGTCCATTTTTCATGTTGAACCAAGGTGCCTGTCTCGGCTATTACAATCGTAAAAAACTCTTGTACCTTTAGTTGATTTCAATACATACTTTAAATATGGGTTTTAAACACATGCTGTTTTTTAACTCTCTAACTTTTGTTTTATTTGCTACTTATAAGATCTTTCCATGTTCGTGGAATATTTAAAAGAAGTCTCGTATAGTCTAAGTACGTCCCTCTCATATTGTATATGTTTTTGAGCTGATTAAAGTGTAAAAGTTCCATTCTCGTCAACCAAATCAACAATCTGAATAATTTTTTTTTTTTCATACCATTCTTTAAAAAATAATAAATTATCATCAAAGTGTCCGTTATACCACAAGGGTGAGAATAATACGTCCTGAAAATCTCTTATTTCAACTTTATCGCAAAACGTAAATAAACTAGCTAAAGTATCTCTCCAAAATGGATTTTTAAGTTCGAAGGTAAGTTGTTTGGAATACAAATGACCAAGACACAATACATCTATATATCTGAATTTTATCAAACTGATCCAGCTTGAAGAAATGTTATGCTCAAATAGCAACATTCGCTTAAACCATGATAATTTCAGACTAAATATGAATGACTTAAGATCAATCATACCTAATCCTCCTGCATCGACTCTTTAACCGAGAAAACTCTTTTGATTTTATCAGGTCCATTATTCCAAATAAATTTGTACATTTTCTTTTCAAGGTCCATGAGTAAGTTCTGTGGTGGGTTTGGTAAAGCAATGAATAAATGTATAAATTGGGCTAATATCAAAGACTTACAAATAGTAACTTTTCCAAAATATGTCAAGGATCTTTTTGACCAAATTCGAATAATATTTTCACATTTTTGAAGGACTGGTATATAATTCAAATTCCATATATCAGATACATCTGCATTAAAAAGTACGCCTAAAATTTTTACAGGTTCTCTTGTCCAATCTAAAGAGATGTCTTCACATAACTTTTCGGCTGAACCACATTTAGCTCCGAACCAAATAGCTTTCGTTTTTTTCTACATTTATTTTCAAACCAGACATTTTATAAACTGATCAAGAATTCTTAGACATGCTCGAAGAGATAATTCGGTTCCATTTAAAAATATTTGTGTATCATCAGCATATTGGCTTAACTTATAATGATTTGTTCCTATAATAATACCTTTTATATCATTATTATTTCTTATCATATAACCTAAAACTTCACAGCAAAGAATAATATATAAGGAGAGATTGGATCACCTTGTCTGCATCCTCGTGATATTTTAAAGAAGTTTGATAAGTATCCATTTTGTAAAATGCAAGTTTCGGCACCATTTTGAAATAATTTGATCCAGTTAGTAAAAGAAGGTCCAAATTGTAGAATTTTAGAACATTATGGATGAATTTCCAGGATAAGGAGTCAAAAGCTTGTTGAAAGTCTATTGACAGCATTAAACCATCCTGTTGTTGTTGTTTTGTTTCAAATAGAATGTCATAAATAATTCGAATATTTTCCCCAATATATCTCCCTGCAATAAAACCTTTTCTGATCTGCATGTATTATGTCATTAAGCACTTTCTTAAGACGATTTGCAATTGCGGACGATGCCAATTTATAAATAACATTTAAAAGTGAAATAGGTCTCCAGTTTTTTAAGAGAAGCTTATTTTTATTGGGTTTAGGTAAACAGGTTATCACTCCTTGAACTTGAGTAACTGACAATTGACCAATTCTATATGAATAATTTAGTGAATCCAAAATAAAAATTCCCAACTCTTTCCAAAAGTATTTAAAAAATTCTACTGTATATCCATCAAGACCTGGGCTTTTATCGTTTTTCATTTTTGAAATTACCGTAGTAAGCTCGTCTAAAGTTAATTCACCTTCCAGATTTTGTTGTTGCCTATTAGATAACCGTTTGGGATTTTGACCAATTACATTTTCTAAGGGAGTGTTTACAACCTGAAATTCATCTCTATAAAGCTTTTCGTAGTAATGTTTTTGGTAATTTAATATATTTTCTTCTGAAACATACTCGTTCCCAAAATCGTCTACAAGTTTATTTATTGTTTTATTCAAGTATTGTCTCTTTTCTAAATTAAAAAATAATTTGTTGGTTTTTCACCTAAACCCTCATACCTACATTTTGATCTCAACATAACTCCTTCTAATTTTATTTTTCTAATATTTTCTATCTTTTTTTTTCATATTAGACAATTCATTTATTACACTTATATCAACATTTTGGTGATTTAACTCAATACAGTTTTCTAATTTTTCTATATTTTTTTCTAATTCCTCTTCCTCTTTAATTTGCTGCTTTTCTTTTTAGAACTATATTTTATGGATTCTCCTCGTAAGACTACTAAAAATGTTTCAAAAATAGTTGTTTATTTATATTCAACGGTAGTGATTGGCCCCTTTCTATATTAAAATTGTCGCTGCCTGTGTAATGCTGTCTAACTAGATTTTGTAGAGTGGTTTCTTACAAGTTCTTATACACATCATCCTTTAAAGTGAATTATTAAATTTCCAGTATCCTGGACCGCGTTTAATTTCATTCAGTTTCATTTTTAATAAAACGCCTTTATGATCAGTTCTGTATCCGGTAACTATTTTAGTATTTGTTACAAAGTTGTACATATCTTTACTTATAACAAAAAAATCAAGACGCGATTGTTTCCTTATCGGATTATTTCTTTTCCATGTGAATTCTTTTTTATTTTCATGCATATTTCTCCATACATCTATATAATCATTGGTAGAAATAAAATTCAAAACGCATTCTCTAGACCGTGGATTATTTACATGTGCATAGTTTTCAGAGTCAACAGCAGGATTTAAAACCATATTCCAGTCTCCACACAGAATAACGTTATCGGAATTGAATTCTTCTATTTTTGAAAAAAGATTCTTATAAAAATCAGGGTTATCATTATTTGGCCCGTACAAATTTATCAGTGTAACTATTTTATCACAAACAATTAATTAAGAATAATGAAATTCCCGTTAAGTTCATCTATACACATTTGTTCAATTTTGTATTCAAAGGAATTACGAAACAGTATAATGACCCCTCTACTATTACTTAAATGTGGACAAATTACTGCATCATTACCCCATTCAGCTTTAACGTACGAACACATTTTTCTTGTGATATGAGTATCCTGTAAACACATTATATCATACCTTTTTTGTCTAAAATAGTGAAATATATCTGATGGTAATTATTTTATTTTTGAAAACATCCAGTTTTTTCCATGTTTCATTAAACTTTGATTCATCATTCAAAACCCTTCGAAAATAAGTTTATCAAAAACATTTTCCGTAAAAACTAAAAAATAACTTTTAACTCTCTTATAATTTGCAAGAGGATTTTTTTTCCATATCAGCAATATGTATATTGTAAATTTAAAGTGTAAAATGCAAGTTGTAAAATTTTCTGCTTAATCGTTTGTTACTGCTCTAAACACTTTTTTTCTATTTTTTTCTATTTTCTTTGAGTGCAGGCTTCCATGATTTTGTAATTAAAAAAAGTGAACCTTGCTTTACACAATTTGTTTTAGTATTAAACAAGACGATATTACAACGTATTAAAAGTTCTTACACTAAAAACGATGTGAACGTGCATTTCTATATATGTGTCCGATTATTCTTCATTTTCATAACTGATGACAAGAAATTGTTTTGCATTTGCAATAAAGGTTCCGAAACGATTTTCCTTCTAAAAACTGTAGGCTAGCGGAAATGATCTTTTATAGTTTCTTACCAAAAACGTGTGTCGTACTTAATTCAGACAAGAAATAAAAACAAGAATGTGTGCTTTCTTTTGATTGAGTTGACATCCACACATACTGTACACACTGCATGTCATTCACTATCAATATGTCCGCTCGTGGAGCAGAAAGGTCGTGCACCAGATAGCATAAATACCACATAGGAAAGTAACCAGAAGCAGCTAAAATTTCTTCATGTCACATCGAAAGTTTATCGATAGTGACTTTTTTAAATTTGTGTGTGTGTGTGTTTATTTTTGTTTTTGTTTTGTTTTGTGTTTGTTTGTTTGTTTGTTTGTTGTTTTTTGTTTGTTGATGTACTTTTATTAACGGAAACATTGAATTCCAAATAATCCAATACTGAGATTCCAAATTTTGTTTTTACTGTGTTCCAAATACAGTTAGAAATATACACTCTGGACAGATGTTAGTTTTAATTAAACGAAATGATATAAACACGTTTGCCGTCATATACGCACTGAAGAGTGTAAAGTGTATAGAAACCATTTTGATTCTGTTGACTTTATATCAAACGACATCCGAACATATAATGATTAAGGTGATACATTGTATTGTCCTGACAGGTGATTCGAAATATCGGGTAGGTAATAAGTCAAACAATGTTGTAAACTCGGAATAACAACGTTATGTTTGTCTGCCTACTGTTGCTCTTTTAGATATAAACTTGTCTTCTAGATATTCATTATACTGTGCTGTAAATAGTTTGGAAACAAGCTTCTTACGAACTGACTAAAATAAAAGTAATTGTTTTCGCTGTTTTCTAGACTAAATCATTCAAAGAAAGAAAGACAAAATATGATGAATCACACACCTAAACATTTTGTTTGTAAAATTTAAACACACATGGTAAAATAATGAAATACTTCAAATGATTAATATTAATTCAGTACGTTTAAAAACAATTTAACCAATAATTGAAAGGAAGAAGTTGTTAAAGCTCTTTAAATGTAATGATAGATAATACAATTATATTATAAATACTGTAAAATGTAAAAAAGGGACAAATTCAAAGTAAAAGATGTTCTAACAATTATATGAATTATTGTTCATTTTACTCAATTAAAAAATATTACCCTTTTTGGTTAAAAGAATTATGAATCTGTTTTTTGTTTTTGTTTTTTTAACCCAATGAAGTAGAATAAACAAACAGATAAGAGAATCAATCATACAGAGGAAATCTTTTCATTATGCGCCAATATTATGAACTCAACGAATCATAATCATAGTCAATTTTAAGTCGAAATTGTTATAAATCTGATAACGGGCATGTCCTATTGCAAAAAAGGTACTTGTTATAGTTTAGAATAGACATATCTGATATTTTGAGAGGTCTACAATAGTTTTAAGAACAAAGATATTTGGTATATCTTCACGCAAGACTATCATATTTTATATTACGATATCACATTACTATGGGTTGACTTTTCATTCTACAGCAAAGATTAAAACAGAAACACACAGAAACACACACACACACACACACACACAAGAACACAGAAGAAATGGAGAAGAAGCACAGACTGGATTTAAAACAATGTAGAAACATATTTATCCTAACAAACAAATTTGCAAGTGAGGTTTACTTTTTAAAGTATGTAAATTAAACTGAAATCACTATGCATATTAATTGATAATTGGTTTATAATGCAACTACTTTGATATTTCAGGAGCATTTATATCATTTACAAAAAATGGATGTGAATTGATATCGTATTTGTTTATTTTAAGTGCATTATGCAACACAATGATATTAACTTACGGGTCACTATACGTAGTTCATAATGCATGTACAATGTTCATAAAAAAGTTGTATTATATCTGTTATCTGAAGTTCATAATGACAGTGCACTTTAAGTGTTATCTGAATTTCATTCTGCGTGTACAATGATACTATAAACGTTGCATTATATTTAATGCTAACTAGTGAAATACTGAATTCTATCAGTGAGATATATTCCATATCAACTCACAGTGTGAGTGATATAGATTCTATATCACTCACAGTAGAAATGCCGGACTACTTTTCAATTACCTCCTTTGGCAGTGTGACAGTTACAATGAATTGTTTTCACTACCTGTCAAAAACATAAACAACTGTAACAACAACAACATCTCCGTCTTTTTTAATAAATTTTAATAAGAAAAATATACAGTTTAATTTGACAAAAAAATAAAATTAAACATGGATCAGTGACTGACATGTCAGTGTGTCAAGGCTGAATGTGTACATGTACCGACATTCATGAGTCATAATATTTTGTCACTCGTGACTGTAAAATAAAGACACAATTAAGAACTTACCTTCAATGACAAGTTATCCAATGTAAATGTTTAAAAATTTCCCAATTTCAGTCATGTTATCGTTTTGAGTCATGGTGCACAAGTTGAATAAATCGTTGAAATTCTACAAGCAATTTTGATCGATTTCTGTCGCTTAAAATTCAATATGGAAAAATTTGTGCAATTGAAGAGCCAATATCACGTATTCACACTCGCGTTTATCAATGGTAAGTATCTAAAAATAGTTCTTCATTTTTTTTTCAAATGTGAGCATTAAATAAATAGAAAATGTGTTTGTTTTTCGTGAATATGGGATATATCTCATCTCGAAATGATACAATCTTTATATTTTCACGAGCGCTACGTTATTTAGAGTTCATAAGTATGGTGCAGTAGAAGTGATTGTTTGAAGTTTATTATGAGTATCCAATGATACTATGTACTGCCCACTATACGTGTTTGTTTGAGTTCAAAATGCGTGTCCAACAAAACTGACAACTGTGCACTGTCTCTGTTATTTAAAGTTTAAAATGCGTGTACGACGAAGATGAGAACTGTGCACTGTCTCTGTTATTTATAGTTTAAAATGCGTGTACGACGAAGATGAGACCTGTGCACTGTCTCTGTTATTTATAGTTTATAATGTGTGTACAGCAAAACGGAGAGCTGTCCACTGTATCTGTTATTTATAGTTTATAATGCGTGTACAGCAAAACGGAAAACTGTCTACTGTATCTGTTATTTATAGTTTATAATGCGTGTACAGCAAAACGGAGAGCTGTCCACTGTATTTGTTATTTATAGTTTATGATGCGTGTACAGCAAAATGGAGAACTGTCCACTGTATCTGTTATTTATAGTTTATAGTGCGTGTACAGCAAAACGGAGAACTGTCCACTGTATCTGTTATTTATAGTTTATAATGCGTGTACAGCAAAACGGAGAACTGTCCACTGTATCTGTTATTTATAGTTTATAATGCGTGTACAGCAAAACGGAGAACTGTCTACTGTATCTGTTATTTATAGTTTATAATGCTTGTAAAGCAAAACGGAGAGCTGTCCACTGTATCTGTTATTTATAGTTTATAATGCGTGTTCAGCAAAACGGAGAACTTTCCACTGTATCTGTTATTTATAGTTTATAATGCGTGTAAAATGAAACTTAGCACGGTGCCCTTAATGTGTTTGTTTTAAGGTCATTATTCATGTAAAATTATACTGAGTAATTTGCACTTTAGTCTTTTGTTTGAGGAACATTATGCGGGTACAATGTACTGAGTTTAGTAATCATGCAGTTACAATGGCACTAAGTATAGTGCACTTAACATGTTTAATTGAGGATCATTATGAGGGTACAGTGATACTGAGTTTGATGCATTATACATGTTTAATAGAAAATCAAAATGCGTGTACAGTGCAATATATACATGTTTAATATACCTCACGTAAACTTTTTACTATATAGCCTAATTTGACGTCAAATGGTGATATTTCGATCTATCATCCTGGAAATGAATATCATCCGGTGAATATTTTTTGCAATATTCCCCAAGGGCGAGTAATCTATATAGACTAAAGAAAACGTAATGTTCTAGTTCTCCCATGGCCGCTCTGCTCTGCGTGCCTCAGACGTTATGTGCACTACAGTGTATAAAACGTCTTACAATACAGACTAGCTGATCAAACGTCTTGATAACACAGACTTACCAAATGACAATTGATGATAAAATTGCAAATTCTTTGTCAGCAATAATGCATGTGAAAAAATTACATTAAAGCGGTGAAAAATTACATTAAAATGTTGCTCCGCCTCGGGTGCTATTTCAGTTCTCGGGTTGCTAATATGCACTATTACCCTAAGAGACATGTTTTATTTTTATATTAACAGAAGATCAAAATGCGTATACAGTGATACTGACTATAGTGCACTATACATGTTTAATTGAGGATCTATATGCGGGTACAGTGATACTAAGTATGATGCATTATACATGTTTAATTGAAGATCATTACGCGGGTACAGTGATACCCCTCTATAGTGCAATAGTTATGTTTAATTCTTGATCATTATGCGTGTATAATGGTACAATGTATGATGCACTATATAATGTTTAATTGATCATTATGCGGGTACAATGATACTGAGTATGATGGACTATACATTTTTAATTGAAAAATCATTATGCAAGAACAATGGTAATGAGTTTATGTACTGTTCATGTTTGATTGCAGATCATTATGAGGGTATAATCCTACTGAGACTGATGCATTGCTCATGTTTGAATTGAAGATCATTATGCTGGTTTAATTATACTGAGTATGATGCACTTTTCATGTTTGAATGAAGATCATTATGCTGGTATAATTGTATTGAGTATGCTGCACTGTTCATGCTTGAATGAAGATCATTATTGGGGTATAATATTATTGTACTGAGTATGATGCACTGTTCATGTTTGAATGAAGATCATTATGGTGGTATAATTGTACTGAGTATGATGCACTGTTCATGCTTGAATGAAGATCATTACTGGGGTATAATATTATTGTACTGAATATGATGCACTGTTCATGTTTGAATGAAGATCATTATGGTGGTATAATTGTACTGAGTATGGTGCACTGTTCATGTTTGAATGAAGATAATTATGCGTGTTTAATTGTACTGAGTATGATGCATTGTTCATGTTTGAATAAAGATCATTATGGTGGTATAATTGAAATGAGAATGATGCACTTTTCATGCTTGAATGAAGATCAATATGGGAGTTTAATTGTACTGAGTATGACTTAATGTTCATGTTTGAATGGCGATCTTTATGCGGGTATATTTTTACTGACATTGATGCCCTGTTTATGTTTAAATGAAGATCATTATGCAGACATAATTGTACTGAGTATGATGCATTGCTCATGTTTGATTGCAGATCATTATGCTGACAATAATTTTACTGAATATAATGCATTCTTCATGCTTGAATGAAGATCATTATGCGTGTATAATTGCACTGAGTATGATGTTATGTTAATGTTTTGTACGGTGTGTTATACGTATTTATCTGAATTCCATTATGTGTGAACAAAGTTCCTGCGTACGGTGTGCTATACGTGTTTATCTGAAGTCCATTATGTGTGACAAAGATTCTGAGTACGGTGTGCTATACGTATGTATTTGTAGTTCTTTATGCGTGTACACAAATTCTGAGCACGGTGTGCTATACGTGTGTTCCTGAAATTCATTATGTGTGAACACAGATTGTGAGTACAGTGTGCTATACGTTTGTATTTGAAGTTCATTATGTGCGAACAAAGATTCGGACTACGGTGTGCTAAACGTGTGTATTTGAAGTTCATTATGTGTGTATAAAAATTATGAGCACGATGTGCTATACTTGTGTATTCGAAGTTTATTATGCATGAATTGTTGCGTGAATAATTAAAGTAAATGAATATGATGAACTTTACGTGCTGATTTGAAGTTAATTTTGAATTTACAATGATACTGGTTATGGTGATCTTTACATGATTTTTAAAAAATATGTCCTGTTTATTTGAAATGCATTATGGATGTATAATGTTCTTGAGTCCTGTGCACTATACAGGTATTTAAAGTTAATTATGTGTGTATAATGATTCTGAGTACGCTGTTAAGGTAGACTGAAAACGAGTTTATTCTGCATGTACAATAACTAATGATGCAGTGTATCATCGATACTGAGTCTGTTTTTTTTCTGTACTGTGGTACAGGTTTAAACATCAACGAAATATATATTTCTTCTTTAAACCTTTATGTCAAACATTCATGTTGTTCTTCACAGATTTCTAGATGTATAAACATTTCTTTTTTATGAATTGTCGACCGATCTGACATCTGTGAGTCTGTCGCTTTTACAAAAATGAAGACGTCATGCTATATTAAGTCATATGGTACATGAACTTGAGACATTTAGAAAACCATTAATCGCGTACTATAGTATCCTTTAGCCCAGTCTGAAAACACATGACCAATTAATTATAATAAAATACTTGAATAGTGCGGGACTTTAAAAGAACTAAGCTTAACCTATTGAAGTCTGTGATACATTTTTTGTTAAAGTTTATAATTGTATCTCGGAATGCGATTTTGGGGATTATTGACGTTGACGTCGTTGGCGAGAAAAAGCGAGATAGATTGCCGCCATATTTTTGATAAAAAAATGATCTGTTATCACACGAAACCTCCGCTGTACAAATGGGTTATAATGGTTGATTATCAAGGAAATGCTCTTACTGTACGAATCTATTCCTCCGGATTCAGATTTGGTTACATTAAACCTTTAGTAATGTAAGTTTCACAAGAAATCAATATTTTACTTGAGCCACTGACGTCATTTAATGATGCAAGTTTTATCTGTGTAAACACGTGTTAAAACTGCAGCTTGTTTACTGTGTCTTTTAACTTTTTGATTGATTGATTGCGATTGATATTGTTCTGGCATTTAAAGTGGAGCACATGGAGTGTGCAAGTAAGTTTTTTTAGTGAATTTTCCGAATTAAATTTAAATTTAAATGGTTTTGCTGAACCCGGAAGTGACGCATTTCCCTTATTTTTTGTTGATAGAAAACATGTTACTAGACCTCTACAGCTTCTACTAATCAAAAGCCAAACTATTGTACACCGATTCTGGCCACTAACATGCAATTTATTTTTTATTTTATTTTTTTTAGTTTACGTTGGTAGCCTATGAAATATAAAAATATATTGAACCTAATCTGAGATCAAAGCAGATGTTTTTTCTGTAAGTCGTTTAAGTGTCAAGGTTGTCGGATCATCATCACGGGAAAAGGAGGAACACATTTTCACAGTTTTATCCATCATTGTAAAATTAAATGAAGCTCTTTTTTCTTTTTGGTTTCAGACTTTAATAAAATTTAAATACAGACAAGAACATTCAGAAAGCAAAGCAAAGCAAAAAAATATATATATATATTTTACTTTTGACAGATTGTCAGTATACTGACAACACATACACATGCATGTGACTTAAGTGATCCAACTAGAATAAAACACAGGTTCAGTCAGAAAGAGACTTAGATTCTAGAGTAGAGAAAAAAAGCTTATGTCATCAATTAATTTAGAAACTGTAAATGTGCACAAACACGGTATTATTATTCCATTAAGCATGAAAAAAATAAGTAATTTTGCAAGCATATTATTTTACCAACCAACAATGTAAATGTGTTTTGATGTTGGCATAGAATACAAGAACTATATAAAATGTGTTAAATAACTAATTATCAAGTGGCATTTGTTTTACCATCTTTGTTTAAAGTATGTTATGTTGATCTACATGTATTTCATTAATTTCAATAAGCTATACCTTTTGTCTGAATTACAATAAACATGACATCTACATGAAAAGATAATTGGACAGTCAGTATTCTTTAAAATTGTTATAATAAGAATGTCCAAAGAAGAAAACACTAGATCATAGGTTTATATGTGCATAACCAGCATAAATCTAAATCTTCATCATTTAAAATTGCAAATTATGTTTGTTTCTATTCACAGAGTAAATGTTATATACTTCACTAGTTAGTGAAAGCAACAAAACATGGACAATTCTATGGCACAGCCAGAAAAGAAAACAATTCAGCAAGTAAGGGTAGAACCTTGCTTTATAGATTACAAATTTTAAAGACTGAAAAAAACTTTTTTAGAAAGTATAAAAATTCATATAAAAATAATCAAATCACCAATTGCTTTTAAACATACATAAATGTTAAAGGGTATAAAACTTCCTGTTTGTAAGTTAAACAGTAAATTTTCAGTAAAAATATGATGTTAAAAGTATTTACAAGTTGCCATTTTACAAAATGTCATCATTTTTTTAGGATTGAAGGAGCCTGAATTTGATGAGAGGATTGTACACTTGAATAGAAAGAAGGTAGCAAGGAATGCTGTGATAGTGGTTTGCCTGTAAACAGACAAAGAAAGAAACATTTGATTGTAAAATGAAATTGCATGTAAATGTTATTCTGAAGCTCTGTTTTGACATGAGAATGATAGTTTGTATATCACACTGTCTTCAAGATGATTATAAAACAAGATGTTCTTGAGGAATATATGTTAAATATTTTAATAACAAGCAAACGACCAAGGGCCTTTCCAGAATGACACATATTCCACACCCAGGAAAGCACTTACAAAAAGGACAAACTGCTTTTAGAAGTTTATTTGACAAGAAATTAATGAAAATGATATGAACATAAAAAAGACTGACCCAGCCAAAATAAATAAAGTAACTATTTTCTTTATTTTTCATTTCTGTGGAAAGATATATGTTCTACAGGAATGGCCATTGAGTAATTATGATATTTTTTTTTTCTAAAAATGTTAATTCTCAATTCCTGTACTTCATACTTCTCTTGTATACATGTATATCTCTCTAATATGTTACTGATTCTGATTCGTTGAGATTTTTAAAACTAGACTTGTAGTTTTCATATATCAGACTTAAATTAGTATGTAATGGTTGTAAAACCAAATTTAACAATAAGAAAAAACATTGAAATTAAACTAAAGAAAGTGGTTCCTTAGCAATGTTTTTTTTTTTTAAAAATAGCTGTTTGATAGCAACTTGAACTATCCAAGTATGTCTTAACATCTGGATAAAAATCACAATCGAAAGGAATTATTTAACACAAGATGTGATGTTTAGCAACTCTGAAATTTGTAAAATAAAAAAGTTGTATTGTCAGAGTATCAGCTTTTAATTGAACTGAATTTTATTTTCATGTTTTCACTTTTTTGTGTCCAATTAACTAAATATTTTCTTCTATAGGCAGAAGCTGAAGTTATTTTTATGAATTTTGTGACAGGTTCCCAAGAGTTAAAGTACAAATTTACTTTCTCTAAGTTTTTTAAACCAACTATACTGTCTCATAGTCTAGGTATTTTAAACAAAGAATGAGCTTGGTATAATATTCTCTGGTTGCTAAGAAACAGGACTATGAAATTTTTATTTTTCATTTTCTTTTAATCTGCAAGAAAGCTTGGACTCCATAGTATTACTTAGGTCTGTACCTACTTTGTTACACATAAATATAATAGTTGTAAATTCGTTGGTTTTTAGCCTTCTTCTTCATCTCAAAGCTGTTTTAATTATTAGCGACCTTTCATAAAAACATTAGAAATTCCAAATTACCAAACATTTTGCATATAAACTCATGCAAAAAAGCCTAAACATTCTGTTTCAAGAAAATGTGGTAGATATAATCATGTACAGTTTCTTAAAAAATAAATATTTGACATTGAAACCTGAAAAATGGTAAATATAAAAAAATGGTTGCTAGGCAACACGTTTAATAACCTTAGTAAGAGTTGTATAAGACATGTAAAAATACTTTTTAGATAAAATAGAAAGCTTAAAGCAAATGCTTGTTTTCTTTCTATCAAGTCTTTAAGCTTTTATTACCTGTTTATTTAACTTTCCAATCAATAACTTCATTGATTGAAAACGACGTCAACATGACGTCACAGATGTTGAAAGTATTTATGCTTACACTTAAAGAAAATGCTATAACCTTGAGAGTTTTGAAGATTCTCTGCTAAAATTTTCTAAGTTTACTCCTTACATGTTACAGATTTCAAAAATGCAAAAAAGTGAAAATCGAAATTTTGGTCAATAAGCCCCATTTTTGCAATCCACGACACAATTATGATAGAAACATTTTTTTTTCAAGCACATTAAAAAGTGGATATATATTATTGCTGGTAAATAAGAAAAAGGCAGAAAAAGAAATTAATTCTATCGCTTCACCTGAAATATAATAGAATGGTTTTATTTCAACAAGTTAGTTTTACAGCTGATATAGTTTTCAGTGCTAAGGTCACTGTGACCTTGATCTTTGACCTACTGAACCAAAAACCAATAGGGGTTATGCATTCAATTTGTGCAACTATTATATGAAATGGCGAAAATTGTTTTCAGTGCTTAGGTCACTGTGACGTTAACCTTTGACTTACTGACTCCAAAGTGTATAGGGTTTAATCAATCAATCTGTCCAATCTCAAGGTAAAGTTTGAAGTCTCTGTAGGAAATGACTGTCAAGTTATGTGGTGAAAAGGGTTTTCAATGTTAAAGTCACTGTGATCTTGACCTTTGACCTTTTGACTCCAAAATTATTAAAAAAATACCAATTACCAAATATTAAATTACTAATAATTAAAATCAACAAAGTTCAAAGTGCACTGTGCTTTGACCTTTATGCTGTGAATCTGGGTCTTGCACACATTGTCATGTTGTGGTTAACACTTGAGCCAAGTTATCTGCATACCTTAGTCCATACATCATGAAGTTATTGGCCGGGCACAAAATGCAAACTGACAGACGGACGGAATAACAGATAGACACATGGACAGAATTGTGGAAGCCAATGGTCCCAAAAGGAACAGTGATCTTTTCATTGGTACCACTCATTTTTGTTTCAAAACAGATAACAAGATATTAAATGTTAATGGATTTCATGCTTATGACTCCTAGTGAACTTGACTTTAGACTAACTGACCCCTAACACAATATCAAACTTTTAAAATACAACAATAGAAAAGCCATCTTGTAAAATAAAGACTATCAGTGTCAAAAGATTATCAAGATATTGTGTGCTCAAGAATATGATGTTTTTAACCCCTGTGACCTTGACTTGATCCAATGACCCAAACCAAAATTCTACACGTATCAAATACTTAATATGTTTTATCATACTGTGAAATATGAGAGCTCTATCAAGCAGAGTCCCTGGTCTATCTAAAGGGCATAAACTGTTGTTTGAAATATGTGAAGATTTCGTATGGACACAATTTTTGTATGTTTATACCTTTTTTTTGATATGTGTCACACATTCGCACGTATATGTGTGAGGTTTCCGTCGAAATTTTCACACATGTTACAAAATTGTAATAACGGTTCAACAAAACTCTCTTGATTCAAAATTAGACGGAATTTAATACCTGGCTGAATTGTTTAGAAAGAATTACTTAAAACAGCTAGCATGTGAGTAGGACCCTAAAAGGAAGACTTGATTTTTTTCAGATCTAAGGGCCTTAATAAAATCTGATGTGATAACGTATTCATTAATCAAAATGCAGTGCACGTTTTATAAACGTTTTTCTAAATTTTCTACAGTACAATAAAATATAAAAATGAGTATTTTCAATCTCAGAGTAAGATTGAATTGGCATTATTCTGCATCAACGAAAGATCATATATTGACCGAGAAAGATCGAAAATTTCGAATACGCCAAGGCTTTATTTACATAATCAGGACTGCTTTGAGTTGAAATTGAGCTTCCAAAATTGTATCGACTACAGGCTCACCAAAACGCTATGTGTGGGCCGGAAACGACGGTTTGGATAAAAAATACAATATGAATAAGAATAAGTCGAAAGCATTTTAAGCATTATAGAATGACTCTGGATCTAGATAGGCATTTAAGATACACAGTAAACCTTTAAGATAAATCTATTGATGACAACGTCAAAATTGGTGACGTCATAAAAAAACTGTAAAGCTTTGTTTTAAAAATGTCTATAAAATAACGTTCTTTAGATAATAGAAGAAGCAGACAAAGGCGGTGACATCATAATTATGAATCAAGAGTTCTATAAATCTAAAATTCTAGAAATATTAACAAACGAGTCTTTCTAAAAACCTATACCAAACAATAACCGAAAAGGAATATTCACAAAACTTATGAATCTGACAAAGACATGTGAAAAAATAACCAGACAAGAAACAGACTATTTGTTGAACTTTAAGTGCGAATGTGTGACACACAAAAATCCAGCACATTTACATGGTCTACCTAAAATACATAAGAGCGAAAAAGTTCAAAACAAGTATGATAGATCGAAGTTAAGAATATATTGAAATATAATGTCCTTCAGATATATATTGAAATATTAGGTCATTCAGATTTACAATTTCGGCCAATTGTAGCTTGTCCTAAGCGTTTGACAAGTCGTCTAAGCTATATTCTAGATATTCGACTTAACCTTTTTTCTAAGTAAAGTACCGAGATTTTTACGAAATATATATTCTTAATTTTATACCAAATACAGTATGAGAACATACCATTCTTGTTTCCTTTGAAGCTGTGACATTCTGGTAAAATAGATATACAGAGATAATACCAGATCGTTTTAATAAGAACTTCCTTACTGATGGACACAGAATAATTAAAAAAAAATTATTCTTTTAACAATGAATTAACCATTTCTAGTTATATTGATAATGAAAAACGAAACGTTTATCATTACTGATATATATTCTAAAAATACTGATTCCAAACAGTATTTGAATTTTAGTCAAGCCACCCTAAACGTACAATTTCATCTTTATTTCATATCTCTTTGACATAAAATCCATATTAATGATTTCGGAATATAACAAACATAGGAGTATTCAAATCTTTATAACATCACTTGTAATTTTTTTGATTTGGAAAGTGACACACTAATCTTATATCAAAATCCTTGTGTACTGAATTTGATATATATTGTGCAATCTTGAGGGGCGGACTTGAGGGTGAGGAGGAGGTGGCCTTCAGAAAATGTTTCAGATATATTGGGACGTTAAGGTCAAAATTTCCAGAAGCAAGCATTTTGGCATTAAGTGCCACATGTACATTAAAAATGAAACAACAAGTTGTAGACACTTTAAATATTAATAATGCAACAATAATGAAATGTCACCTAATAAAGTTAATATAAAATATATTGTAAAAAGAACCCCAAATGATATTGAGTCAGCATTTTTCTGGCTTGTTGAAAAGCTGAACAAATTACAAGAAAATTTTCCAAGAATCTTGATTTATTTTAACTCCGTACAAGATGTCTGTAAACTTTATACATACATTATGGCAGAAACTGATTCTTCATTCAGGTTTGTAATAGACAAGTACCACTCAGAGACACCACCAGAAAAACGAGAGTCAATTGTGAAAAAATTAGGAATGAAATCCAATTTAAAAGTTATCATAGCTACAAGTGCTTTAGGTCTGGGGATTGATGTAGTGAGTGTCAGTGTGTAATATTATATGGACCACCAAAACATATTGTAGATTTGCTTCAGGAAAGTGGATGCTGTGGGCGGAATGGGGAATATTCTGTTTGCATAATTATGTATAACAGTTACCAGCTTAATCGTACCACCCCATTGCACGTAAGGGCTGCAAATGTTAAAAATAGAGAAAAACATCTCCTAAACTGTAAGGTTATATTCCATCAAATTTCACAAAAAATATTATACTAAAAGAAAGTTTGTTATATTGCCCTTTTCTCAAATAAATGAAGAGCCCGTTTCTTTTAATCTAACCGTCTTGTTTAACATTTGTTGCCGAAAAGCAGTACATCAGAACAAAACATCATTATGGAACAGAACGTAACAGAACACAACAGAATGGAACAGATAACTTTAAACATTATACAACTCTGTCAAAACAATGAATGAATTGGCAATCTAACACCAGAATGCTTTCTACAGATAACAATGATATCCCACATTTCGATTGTAACCGGAAATAGATTTCTGATTTTTTGGGGTCTTTTCATTGAATTATCACCCTATCTTCATGACATAGCTTTCTTTTGCACTTAAGCTGGGACACTTTTGGTAAGTATTTATTAAACTGATGTAATACTGATGAGTTTCCTGGGTCTTGATTAACAGAAAACAAACAGTTGGGGTGGTTCAATCACTTTACTGTTACCGCAAGTCTGTTATACAGATTATATATGGAACTCGTCTACACGGTGGTCCCGTTCTATGTAAAGGTTAATAAAACCCTAGTCTATGGGAATAAGGTTTCACTCTCTTCTCCTGTCTCACCCATACTCTCAGTGCTGTGTGACTGTAAACTGTTGAGAATTAAGGCAAGGATTAGATACATGCGTGTTACACGTAGACAAATGACAGAAAATACAGATTTCAAGTAAGACCGCCATCTTGCATAATATTCCGCGAAATATTTCATTATTACGGAAAAGAGACTGTAATAAAATAAATACGAAATAGCACTCTAGCAAGCCAATATTTTACCTTCAAAACATCACCACCTCAAACAAACTGACATTTCTTCAGAAAGAAGAAACAACAAAGAATGAACTAAAAGCACATCCTTTCTAAGGAAAACTGGAAGCCAACAAAGTTCCCGCGAGACCTTGAGAGATTCATTCAAGCATAACCACGTGCAAATCTGAGTAGATTCAAATGGGGTACACAAAGGGGATATAACTGAGGTGACATATGGGAGAAAAAAATAAATTTAAGGAATAGCTGAAAACATCGAAAATCGACCCTACTACACTGATATGCACTGATTTACTTTACAAAGTACTTGTTTCTTCGCAGGCTTTTTGGGATGATGTGAATAAGCCCTGTTAATAAATTGTCCTGATAAACATTATGCACTTTACATGGCTTTTTCTAAACATCTTGTGAAACTTCTGGTGCCTATTTGTAAGCTTTTTACGCATTTTCTTAACGAAACTGTAATCCCAGCTTTTAATTTGTACTGATAAGGAGGTGTCAGCATCTTCGAGGTCAAGTGCTTACGACTTAAAAACCACCTAAGAGCGCTAGCTCGAATCATATCAAGGGTTGTATACTCCAGATTTTTCTGGATTCTAAACTTTCGTCGCAAAATTGAATAAGGTTAGAGCAAATTTAAATAGTTCAGTTTTAGTAGTTTGAATTAGTTCCACCATGATCTTATAGTCAAAGTTATATCAAGAATATCCTATAAGTAGTAGCACTAGACTCCCATTCTCAATAAGAAATCGCTAATTTTATGATAGCGGGGCTCAAACCCATGACCATCCATCAGTTAGAGGTTAAGCTAGTTAAAGTAAGCAATTTCAACCACTCGATCGAGAAGACGGGGCTAATCTGAAATAGATAATTATACATTGGCTGTCGTTGGTTCAATCTAAGCCAGCCAGAATGATTCCAGGTTTGAATCAGTTTGGTTGTTTGTTTTTGGGTGTGAAGGTAACCGGGGTGGGGACTATTGATCTAGTGCCTGTTATTCAAGAGATAGTTTTCAGGAAACTGTTATCATAAATAAGGGCACTGTGAAAATGCACTTAAAAGGATGTAAAATCAAACTATATAAACAGTGTTTCTGAAAACTCTTTGAGAATCGCGTGGAGCGATTCAATTATACCCCATTCTACTGTAGTTAACGTTGATTTTGAAACGATTGTGTTAAGTCGAAACAATTAATTCATGTCTTCTGAGTTATTACCATTTAATCAATAATTTTGTTGTAATAGTGTAAAATATGAAAAAAATAAATGTCTTGTAAAAATATCCAAAGCAGATGTATACATGCATTAAAAATCTTTACTAAAAATCACCATCTTTTATGTTAAATTTACAAAACAAATAAAACAGAACAGACCAAATTAGTTTACACTTGTAATGCAGAAAGTAAATCACTATCTAATCAAAATCGACATTCATTCTGTTTACTTTGTGAAAAAGAATTCACATATTATAACGGACAGTGTTATTTACGGTGTGAACATTAACTATAACATTTTTTATAAACGATAATACTGATGATTAAAAATGATGTTTTGGTGTACAACGTGGAAACATAATGTTAGGACGCACAGATCAATTTTAAATGCTTTAGGAAATAAGTTCCTAGAATATATATTCCAGTGTATATCGCACATGCGATTGCATAGGAATAAAATGAAGAGATTCTAACGGCGCATATTATTTGCACTTGATTTCCCATCATTAAATTCTGTCCTAAACTGATACAATTATCACAAAAATCTCAAAGAACGAAATATTGCTTTTCATTCATTTTGGGAGTGTATCTTAAAATCATTTGGTGCTGTAACAATACTTCAAATAGAATAGATCTTTTTAACCGAAAAAAAAAATCATGTTACTTTAAAATGAATACTTTGTTTATTTCATGACGACATTGCGCCTTCAATTTGATATTTTGAAACAAAAGAGAAATGATATAATCTATATGACTGTCAGTAAAACGATTCATGCGTAAACGCTAAATGTAAAGCAAATTGTTTCACGGACATATCTTCTGAACATCATAATTGTTGAAACAAAGACATTTTGGCATAATGACCTCTAAGATTGTTTTATATCTATCAAGAATATCATCTTTACCAACACAAGGTGTAAGTATTCATTATACGAACAAAGCGTAAAATTCCTTTATATATTTCTTATTATTAAGATTTATGTAAACATGCTATCCATTGTATGATTTTGTGAACATCTACTGTCTATTCGATACTTATCTTTACAACCATACATCTTGATCATTCTGTAACTTGAAGTTAAGTATTTTAATGTTTATTTGTTTCTATAAAGCAAACAATCTGAAACATAAAATTTTAAATATTTTGCTATAAATTTCCATGCCCCCTTTTCAATGAATACTTTCTTGATTTTAATACAGAGATGCATCTTTCAAGCATATATTTGATTAAAAACTTAACCAAATATGGATATATTTGAATACACATATGTAAATTAAACAAAAATAACAACAACAACCAGCTCTTTTGATTAATAATTAGAATTCTTATAATCAAATGGTACCTTAAAGCAGCTTGTTCAGAGAGAGAAAGCAAATCTATATTTAGAATTTCTATTTACGTGCGCCGTCACTCACTCTTCAACTCTTCACGCATGCGCTAACATCATAGTCTAAAATGTAAAAACCGTTTTTTTTTGTCACATTTTTTTTTTTATGACAAAGGTATTGAATATGTCAAAAATAGGTAAAATGATATAATTTTTGTATTCGGTTTTCTGAATTACGAATCCATTTTACTTTCTTAGGTACATTTGAAATTAATACCCTTGAAAGACATTCTTTATATCACTATACCCCCAGCAGAGATTTGTAAGAAGACACTTGTAAATAACTGTTAATTTCCACGTGAACTTAAATCTATTTATCTATTCTTTACGCTTAATTGTCGTATAAGTCAGATAGATTTACCTCAGCTTCGACTCGGACAAAAATTGCTTTTTGTCTTATCGAACCGCCTTCTTAACGTCTGTAAGAAGACTCTTTTGAAGAAAAAATCTTAGTGTATTATTGTTTACAAAGGAAAACGCGTGTGCAGATTTTCCCACACTACATTTGTAGTTTAATCATTCAAGTCAAGGGAATAATTTTAACAAGTTTATAATCGGAGGGAGTGGCAGCTATCAGCATTTTTTAAATTATGAAGTAAGCCATGATAATACACATATTATAACGTTCTTCGTCCAAAATATGTTATAAGTATTCATAAAATTGCATTCCCACCCCTTTAGTTTTCAATGGAATGAGCGAGTGTTCACTTCAAACTCTAGCGATAGTCGTTTTTATGACTTTGTCATATTGTGTTTCGTTACTGTGTCAACACCCCCGCTACCTGCTACCTAGGATCTCAATTATTCTGTTCCTTGTATATTATTTTACCAATAAGGTCACGTATTGTTTATGTGTGTATTGCTTCATATATATTCATGTTCCTATGGTTGGTGTGAGTTAATAAAGTATATGTTCTATTCTGTTCTGTTCAGACATTGGGACTGATTTTTAAGTTCGGCACAACCCCGCTCTCAGCAACGGCGTAAGCCTTAATCAAATTGCTTGGATTTATAAGAGAAAATATCTTTCGAAAAATGGTATTAACGCACGGGAAGTTGGATCAACTGACATATGAAGTCCACATTGAATCTTGTTCTTTTTTTCTATTAGTTTGTTTATTGCTATTCAGGAAGTTGAAAGTTCTGAAGTTGGCACCAAGTGGAATAAACAGTGCAACAGTTGAGATAAAAATAATTCAGGCTTCCTATCAGCCTAAACAAAGTTTTGTTTTCGGTATTTTGAAACCAAAAGTATTCACTTATATCTTTCAATAAAATGGTCATAAACGCGTTGCTCATATGCTTCGTGATCTTATCATGGCTGCATCTTACAGTCATCTAAACAATTATGCTGATTGCGGCTCGACATTAGAAATGAAAAAAGGACATTATTTTCGACCAGCATTTGTCTTTTTGTCTGAAAATTCGATAATTGATACTAACATTTAACACAATTTCACCAGAATGGTAGAACCAGAATGGTAAAACCAGTTCAGAGGCAGATAGCTTGATAGGTTGTAAAATATCATGACAACGTTAAAGGTATTCGTATTTTTGTGAGGTATGTAGTAGACGTTTATACGCTGTATCTACATGGTCGTTTTATTGATAAACGATCTCATTGACTGAGCCTCCATAACAGCTTTTTTCAGAATCAAATAAACATGTAACATGTGAATGAAACCAAGGACTGTATATTAACGTATCTCCGTGACAAAACCACTTATTTTTTATTAACTACATGTATAAATTGTTTGTTAGGTTGTTTACATATAAGCTGATAATAAACTTTAAAGACTGTTCTAAAAATACTAATTACATTAAATTGTGTGTTTTTATTGTTGTTGTTTTTCTTGTTTAAAGAATAATCTGGTTAATTCATTTTTGTAAACATATCAGTTCGTTGTAGAAGTTTCAGTTGGATTATATATATTTTAGCCAGTTTTTTGTTTCATCGGATGAGCATAAATTAAAGGAAGTTAATGTTAAAGGGAGATAATTCAATTTCGAGTCAAATCAGTAGTGTTTAAAATGACTGTTGGAACTTAAGTAAACTTGTTAACTATCTTTCTTAAGTTATACATGTTTTGTCAAATATCAAGAATACCTAGTTTTGACCTGGATAAAAGAAAGTGTGGAACTTTATTAAAATTATTGATAAATAGGGTCTTTAAATATTATTAAGTAAGATTTTGTTATTTTTAATTTTTTATTGTTTGTTATTCTGGTATAGAAAATTATGTGCGAATAAAAATGTTATTATTGTTAATGGTTCTTTCTGGTTATCTCTGTCATTACCTTTTGACCGTTGTGTTTTTCTTGTTTTTTGAAACTTTTTAGATGCCCCCCCCCCCCCCCCCCCCTCTTAAAAATCCTCTTTCCGTTATCCGATTTTACACTTTACGAAGTAAAGAAATCACCATTTGTTGTTTTATCGAGACTAGACATTTGAATTTGAATTTTTGCAGTAAACAAACCATTTATTCGTTGTTTTAAAAATATTCCAAAACAGTTGCCTTTTTTCAAAAATGTCGATTTCAGATGTGCACTTTGTGACGCAGAAAATTCCAGTTGTAAAGAATTAATTATCCAGTTCTTGTATAGATCATTTGGATGTCTTAATAATGAATATTAAACTTTTGAGACATTGTTTACATGAAAATATAAATAGAATGACTGAAGTCAATTTGTATATAAACTTTGCATTGATACATTGTCAATGTAAATTTAATATAAAAATTGAAATAAAACTGCATTTCAGCATTTGTGCATTTCTTTTTTTATGTGCTTTTAAAAATAAAGATTTATTGTGTTTGTTGCACTTGTTGTTTAGTATTATTTTTGCATTTAAAAACGGATGCATTATGGCCAATGTCATTCTGCACTACTGCCTCGTACAATAGGGATACATTTACGTCACAGTCAAATATTTCGGTGGAAACTACGGATGTCGCAACGGAAACAGCGGCCGATCGTCAAAAAAAAAAGCATTATTAGTCGTGTCCAATTACCTTTAAATTAATCCTGAATAAAACCCAATGAAGTAGAATAAACAAACAGATAATAAAATCAATCATACAGAAGAAATGTTTTCATCATGCGCCGTGAAATCAATATCATTATCTCAACAAATCATAATCATAGTCAATTATAAGTCGAACCCGTCAGCACTCAGATAATTGGCATGTCCTATTGCAAAACAAAGGTACATGTCATAGGTTAGAATAGAAGTAATCTTGTTTGGGTATCTGATCTTTTGAGAGGTCTACAATAGTTAGATATTTGGTATATTGTCACGCAAGACTATCATATTAATATATTAAGGTATAATATTACTACGGGTTGACTATTCACTTTACAGCAAAGATTACGACAGATAAAAAACAATAAAAGAACACAGAGGAAGCACAGCATGAATGTAAAACAATATAGAAACATATTAATCTTAACAAACAAATTTGCAAGTGAGGTTAACTCTTTAAAATATGTAAATAGATACAATGGTACTGGTGCACTATACATGTATATTTGAAGATCATGACGTGTGTACAACGGTACTGAAATGGGTGCACTATACATGTATATTTGAAGATCATGACGTGTGTACAATGGTACTGAGTACAGTGCACTATACATGTATATTTGAAGATCATGACGTGTGTACAACGGTACTGAGAACGGTGCACTATACATTTATATTTGAAGTTCATGATCTGTGTACAATGGTACTGAGTACTGTGCACTATACATGTATATTTCAGTTTATGACGTGTGTACAATTGTACTGAGTACGGTGCACTATACATGTATATTTGAAGATCATGACGTGTGTACAATGGTACTGAGTACGGTGCACTATACATGTATATTTGAAGTTCATGACGTGTGTACAATGGTACTGAGTACAGTGCACTATACATGTATATTTGAAGATCATGACGTGTGTACAATGGTACTGAGTACGCTGCACTATACATGCATATTTGAAGTTCATGACGTGTGTACAATGATACTGAGTACTGTGCACTATACATGTATATTTGAAGATCATGACGTGTGTACAGTGGTACTGAGTACGGTGCACTATACATGTATATTTGAAGATCATGACGTGTGTACAATGGTACTAAGTACGGTGCACTATACATGTATATTTGAAGATCATGATGTGTGTACAATTGTACTGAGTACGATGCACTATACATGTATATTTGAAGATCATGACGTGTGTACAATGGTACTGAATACTATGCACTATACATGTATATTTCAGTTAATAACGTGTGTACAATGGTACTGAGTACCGTGCACTATACATGTATATTTGAAATTCATGACGTGTGTATAAAGGTACTGAGTACGGTGCACTATACATGTATATTTGAAGATCATGATGTGTGTACAATAGTACTGAGTACGGTGCACTTTACATGTATATTTGAAGTTCATGACGTGTGTACATTGGTACTGAGTACAGTGCACTTTACATGTATATTTGAAGATCATGACGTGTGTACAATGGTACTGAGTACTGTGCACTATACATGTATATTTCAGTTTATGACGTGTGTACAATGGTACTGAGTACGGTGCAGTATACATATATATTTGAAGTTCATGCCGTGTGTACAATGGTACTGAGTACGTCGCACTATACATGTATACTTGAAGTTCATGACCTGTGTACAATGGTACTGAGTACGTCGCACTATACATGTATGTATGAAGTTCATGATCTGTGAACAATGGTACTGAGTACGTCGCACTATACATGTATGTATGAAGTTCATGACGTGTGTACAATGGTACTGAATTCGATGCACTTTACATGTATATTTGAATTTCATGACGTGTGTATAATGGTACTGAGTACAGTGCACTTTACATGTATATTTGAAGATCATGACGTGTGTACAATGGTACTGAGTACGATGCATTATACATGTATATTTAAAGTTCATGATATGTGTACAATGGTACTGAGTCCGGTGCACTTTATATGTATATTTGAAGTTCATGATATGTGTACAATGGTACTGATTATGGTGTACCATACATGTATATTTGAAGATCATGACGTGTGTACAATGGTACTGAGTACGATGCACTATACATGTATATTTGAAGTTCATGATATGTGTACATTGGCACTGAGTTCGATGTACTTTACATGTATATTTGAAGTTCATGGTCAGTGTACAATGGTACTGAGTACGGTGCACTATACATGTATATTTGAAGTTCATGATTTGCGTACAATGATACTGAGTATAGTGTACTATACATGTATATTTGAAGTTCATTACGTGTGTACAGTGGTACTGGGTACGGTGCACTATACATGTATATTTGATGTTCATGATATGTGTACAATGGTACTGAGTATGGTGTACTATACATGTATATTTGAAGTTCATGATATGTGTACAATGGTACTGAGTACGATGCACTATACATGTATATTTGAAGTTCATGGTCTGTGTACAATGGTACTGAGTACGATGCACTATACATGTATATTTGAAGTTCATGACGTGTGTACAATGGTACTGAGTACGGTGCACTTTACATGTATATTTGAAGATCATGACGTGTGTACAATGGTACTGAGTACGATGCACTATACATGTATATTTGAAGTTCATGATATGTGTACATTAGCACTGAGTACGATGCACTATACATGTATATTTGAAGTTCATGATCTATGTACAATGGTACTGAGTACGATGCACTATACATGTATATTTGTAGTAGACTGAAAGCGTGTTTATGATGCATGACGCAGTGTTATATTTGTATTGAGTCTGTTAATTCTGTACACTCACTGTGGTACAGTGAACAGTATGAGAGTAAACAATGACGATATTCTTATCGTATAAATGTTTAATGGATACGTTGTGTATGTTTCTTTAAATCCTTGTTGAGAATGAATCTGTATTACTCTGAGTATATTTTAGAAGTACATTAATATGAATGTCATGCATTTCTTTACTTTTTAGTCATGTTTATTGTTGTTTTACAGTTTTCAACATCGATGTTTTTTTTTCTTCTTTAAAACTTTATATCAAACATTCATATTGTTCTTCACATTTCAAATTTTGAATTGAATGTTATGTGCATTGAGGCTGATCTACAATGACTTTTGTAAAGGTAGTCTTTAAAATCTTCGCTATCATGCTTACTTATTATCTCTCGCCAACAAATTTGAAAGAACATTGTAATAAAACGTGGGAAGAGTTTTAGATAAACAAAGGATTTTATGGCATTACAAATTTAGTCAAAGAAATATACTATTTCATTTCTTTCAGGTTGAAAAACGTTATTCCTAACATAATATCACGGTTCGTTATTTGTATGAATTTATTGTATCTCCTGCAGTTTCATTCAATAGAAACACTTTATCAGTTGATCAAATCTTTTAAAGCAACTGGCTCATAGAATTTAGCAGATTTTTTCTTTAAATTTAAGAGAAGTTAATATACTATGGAAAGAAACCCCATAATAGTATGCTTCTATAAAACATGAAAACTGAAAAAGGTATCATCAGTATTCGAACCGTTGCCCTTTCGTTCAGTAAAATATAAAGCCCCGATCTATACCACTAAGCCACAGAGTCAAAATTAATTAAATGAATAAAGATTCTAATCCGTGACTATTGGGGTAATTTTTTTCCGACAAAATTGTGTAAAATTTTATATTATAGTGTGTTTCTGTGACAAAAATGAGTCAGTGACTTAGTTTAAATATGTCTTTCACAATTACAACAAAAATTTCTAGATGTATAAGCATTTCCTTTTTTATGAATTTCAACACATCTGTGAGTCTGTCGCTTTAACAAAAATGAAGATACCGTACTAGATTAAGTCATACATGTATTTGAGACATTTAGAAAACCATTAATCGCATACTATAACATCCTTCAGCCCGGCCTGAAAACACATGACCGACTAATTATAATGCAGTACATGAATAGTGCGGGACTTTTAAAAGAACTAAGCTTAACCTATTGAAGTCTGAAATACTTTTTTTGTTAAAGGGGCTATACTCCAGATTTGATGTAAAAATATTTTTTACATAAATCAAATATCTAGATGCCGTGAGATTATAACAACATGATATTTTACTTCAAAACTGATTATAAAGTCAAAATAGAACAAACAAAAAAAATATTCGCTTCAGCTTGTTTTGAACTCTGGACCCTCATGTTAACAAAGTTTTACCAACGCTTTTACTGTCACCACAATCA
This sequence comes from Cyclina sinensis, assembly GCA_012932295.1. Classification (NCBI taxonomy): domain Eukaryota; kingdom Metazoa; phylum Mollusca; class Bivalvia; order Venerida; family Veneridae; genus Cyclina; species Cyclina sinensis. The sequence continues at coordinate 100,213 of JAAONU010000028.1, forward strand.
CTGCAACTGAAATAACAAGTATTTACTTTAAATGTCATACAATATAGTTATACCGTCGCGTTACGGTATAGCACTTTGAGAGGAAAAAAAATCAATTTATAATGTGATTATCTCACTTATTTTTGTCAGTCAGTTAGTTTTTAAGCATTTGTCATAAATATTTCAAGAAATTTATAATACAAGAAAACTTTCCTTTTTTTTTGGTCATCTGGAGCACAGCCCCTTTAAAGTTTATGATTATGATAGAAACGTTTCTTTTCAAGCCGTTAAAATGGTTGCATGTAATAGGTCGAATTAGCTCGTCCTTCTTCACACTGATATAAATGTGTATTCCAACCAGTTAACTAACCAATTTCTCCGCAAATGACTATTTCCTCACTTGCTTCAGATGTGAGGGGCAAATGACCTATAGACGCAATGTCTGAGATCAATTATCACGGATGCCTGCACTGATGGGGAGTGAACCGGAATCGTCAAGATTAGCAATCTGTTACTCTGTCAGTTGAGCTAGCCGGGCCGGCGTTATATGTACTAACTGATTGTAAAATATTATATACATACATCATAGCAACGAGCGATCACCTATAAAAATGCGCATGCGCAGTTGCAATTTACAATTATTACCGGTAAAATGATATTCAGACAAGTTAAACCTTTTTGATAAAAAAATAAATAATAATAAAAAACAAATTACTTGACTTACCGTTAAAAGTTGTACGAAGTAAAGGGACTTTACCGAGATCGTCAGATGCTTGCAATAACTCTTAGTTCAGCCACGGTGTGAATAGAAATCGAGAAGCACATATGCAGTAAATTTAGAGTAAATGTTTACATACATTACAGCAAGTAAAAAGCGTATGTTATAGAAGTAAAATTTTAACACACATTTACATTTGTTTCCTTATTTCTAAATATTCAATAAGAAATGAGTTATTCCTTATTCAAATATATAGTCACTATATTTTTGTTTAAATCATATCATTCTTAACTACCACAGTTAACGTTGATCACGAACAATAACAGGAATATGACGTGCGCATGTGCTTATATTTACGTGAAATTTGATCTTCTATGTTCCTTGACGACCGTCTGAATACAAAGAACTCATTGTTGTGCTATGACATGGTGGAAAAAAATACAGAAAGAGATCCAATTAATCAAAAACTTTAACAATGGCCATAACTTCCTTATTAATAAGTGGATATACTGCAATGTTTCGGGGGCATTCGTGTCTGTGACACATTTCTTGTTTAAACCCATTATTTGTACTTTATCTATATGATCTGCGATTTTGAAAAGCCTGCAATTTGAACAAGCGTATAATATCGGTTAATTGGATTGCAAAATAAAGAAAGACTTATTAGCTCATGGTAGTTTCAGGAATTGATTGATGTTCCCAAAGACTCTGATCCTAAAACAATATAATTTGAATATCAGAACTAGTAGAAATTTAATTTTAACATTAAGAATATTAGCAGAATAAAGAATGTAAACATATCTGGCATACATATTTTTTTCTTTTTTTTCATTTTACGGGTTTTCACTATTTATCAATTTATGTAACTGAAACAATCTCCAAATTTCAACCTTTAAAACTTTATGATTTAGTTTATTATCGTCTGAAGTTTTCATTCTTATACATATTATATTACAGAGTACGTGCTTTATTTCATTCAATAATTTTTCATTGAGATTTTATCGACATTTTAACCTGCGGATCAGTCTAATTGTGTGGGATATTTGATTAGATCAAGTCAAGTGTTCACCATACAGTACGCCGATAGCTTAAAGAATGCCTGTGCTAGTTTGATATTCTTTAAGAATATATATTAGTATTAGTACTAGTATTACGCAATAAGCTGTTTCAAGTTATATACCTTTAAAACAATATATGAATAAATTACTAGCATTTAAACAAACTTTCAAAGGTAGAATACATGTTTGAAATAAAATAAGAACATTTATTACATGACTTCTTCAGTGACATCCATTCTAATGCGTGTTGATAGTCTGTCTCTATTTAGAAAAAGAATGATATTATATAAAATATATGTATAAATAATATCTCTCGATCAGTTGTGTTTTATATAGAATATATGTATGTAGGAAAATCAAATATTTTTTAAAGGTATACCTACAACACACTCAATGTTAAAGAGTACCCTTAAACTGACAACACGCTAATGGTTTAAGTACCCTTATACTGACACAACGGTAAATGTTTACCAGTACCCTAATGCCGACAACATGCTCAAGGTTTAACAGAACCCATATACCGACAACATGCCCAATAACTGTGTTCCGTTCATTTTCTTAACGGTTCTTTCAAACGGATTCTTCTTTTCATGTTTTACTAGGGTTCTCACAATTGTGCTAGTTTCAAACTTAAGAAAAGGAAAAGAAGAGGGGAAAAATTAAGATTATTTTTGTTATGTTTGTATGCGTGTTAA
>JAAONU010000030.1:0-25879 GCA_012932295.1 Cyclina sinensis
TTTACAGAGAACACTGCTGCGGGTAAGGATTATTTTTTATATTATATGCTCTACAAGGTCTTCGCCCTTCGTTTGTTTGATTTAAAAACCAGTGCGGGTCAGGATGATATGTGGGATTTTCTGATATATCTCTTTCCTTATTATTTGCGTAAAGCGATGCGACAGGGTCTTTTTAAGCAATACAAAAAATTTCACTATAATGATGCCAGATTTAAAAGTGGGGCGATAGACGTAGCCCGGCATATTGCCAAAAATCCTTTCTTTAATGGGAACATAGCATATGCTAAAAGGGAGTTCAGTGCAGATAATCCTCTCACGCAACTGATACGACACACCATAGAATATGTGAGTACCCACACACAGTTTGCAAACTCTTTGTTATATCATGATTCGGAAATAAAAGATTTTGTATATCAGATTATTACTGCCACTCCCACCTATAATATACGCCAACGTCAAAAGGTTTTGCTGAAGAATAGCAAGCCAGTACGCCACCCTTATTTTACGGAATATGATGCATTACAGAAAATGTGCGTGAGGATTTTACGACAGGAAAAAATTAGTTATGGTAGCGATAATGATGAGGTATACGGAATTTTGTTTGATGGTGCATGGCTATGGGAAGCATATCTTGATACACTCCTGTCGAAGCAGGGATTTATTCATCCGGACAATAATAAAAAGTCTCATCCGATATATTTATTTGGGGAAGATGGGAAGAGGGGGAAATATCCTCGTTACCCTGATTTCTATAGAAAAGATGTGCCAGTGGTCTTTGATGCAAAATATAAAAAGAGCGATGAACACAAGGACATAGTACGAGATGATGTACATCAGATGATTTCCTATATGCATGTATTATCAGCAAAGGTGGGAGGACTCATGTATCCTCGCTTGTCCGAGAATGAGAAAACGGACACGAGGTACACGGAAGAAGGAATACTGAAAGGATACGACGGGAAGATTTTTAAAATATTTTTCAATATTCCAAAGGAATCTACAGATATATCAACGTTCAAAACTGCAATGGAAGCGCAGGAAAAAAAATTTTCAGATGCTATGAAAGAATTATCAGGCGATATAGCCAGTTGAATGCACGCCGCGCCAGATGAGTGATCTGGAATTGTTTTTGTACAATGAGAAACATCCGCTTCCCTTGCACGGCAAGGGGTGAACATGGAGATGGCGGGCATCGAACCCGCGTCTTAAAAGGCTGCCATACTGCTTCTACAAGTTTAGTGCATCCTTAGGTTCAAACTACATACGCACATGCACAACGTATTGCAGTTCTATCCTTTTGTGATGTCTTTGCCAGATACAAGGATCTTTCCGGCAAATAAGTCCCTTCTGAACAGTAACACAGGCCGGGACTTCCTGTGGCTGTTAGAACGTATCGTTCTTTACAACGTAATAGTGCTACTACGCTGCGTATGCAAAATTATCTTCTGCGTTTATTAATAGTACTTAGGGTACTACTCCACTTGCAACAATATATCAGTACTCTTTCAATCGAATCCAATACATCCCCTACTTATATATTACGTATATTTTTGTATTTCGTCAAGTAGTGTTTTTGATGTACAGGCGATAGTGTCATGTATATTTTCCCGCCAGTCAATTGCCTGACCGTTCCAGTTGATAATCTCTCCTCCTGCTTCCACTATCGGGATATACACTGGCGCAAGATCCCATAGATGCATTGCAGGTTCTATGATGGCATGCGCTTTTCCTGACGCCATGAGTATGTAGGCAAACCCGTCTGACCATGTGCGTGCCATCTTTGATTTTTCTGTAAGGTTGAATAAGGTTCGGGATTTTTTATACACAGTATGCCAGTCATACATCAATATGGTCGCGTCCGCAAGGTCGGTGCACGGCGAGATGCGGGTGACGGTATCGTTATACCATGAGCCCATACCCACGGCGGCATGTACGCATTCTTGTGTGATGGGTGCATATATGAATCCTGCAAGGGGAGTTCTGGATTCGGTGTCTATGAGTCCCAGCAAGGTGGTATAGAGCGGCACTCCGGTGATGAAGGATTTCGTGCCGTCTATGGGGTCTATGACCCACGTGTAGGGCGTGCCTGCCGTGTCTTCGCCGTATTCCTCTCCGATGAGGCCGAAGGTGGGAAAGGCGTCTTTCAACTTCAGGCGCAGCCACTGTTCTGTGGTTCTATCGGCTTCCGTGACGGGGCTGTTGTCTTCCTTCTGGTATATTTTCATCTTGGATGTTCTTCTGGTGTACTGTTCAAAATACGGGATGGTGCGTGCGCCTGCTTCTTTTATGAGTGCGGTTCCCTTATCCAGTATTTCAGTGAGAGGTAATGTGGTGTTCTGTGGTATGCTCATGTTATTTTTTAAAATATTCCTTTACCATGCGTTGTGCATCTCTGTCTATGGTTTTTTGTTTTATGCTTTCTTTCTTATTATAGAGTTTTTTCCCCCTACAGATCCCCAATTCCAGCTTTATGAGCCCGTGTTTAAGATAGAGGGAGAGAGGAATGAGCGTGTGTCCTTTTTCTTCTATGTGACGTTTTATTTTTTTCAGCTCCTTCTTGTGCACCAGAAGGGTGCGTATTCTCAATTCATCCAGAGGTGTTTCTGTGTAGTGGATATAGGACGATACATGCATGTTATGCAGACAGAGGGTGTTGTTTTTTATTCTTGCAAAACTGTCCGAGAAATGAAATTTGTTCATCTTTATGGATTTCACTTCACTGCCCAGGAGCACTATGCCACATTCAAATGCCTCCAGCACTTCATACTCAAAATATGCTTTTTTGTTTTTTTGCAGGAGTCTGGTGCTGGAAGTGGGGTGAGTATCGTGTGCGGTGTTCTTCTTTTTCTTCTTCTTGCCCCCCATAGCGGTGTACCTGTTATTGCAGTGGATAGAGTATAAGGCGAAATCCTACATACGGCGTAGCCCACTGTTGCGGTTGAGACGCATTGCGTGTAAGATAGACGGGGGTAGTGAGTGCATCCGTACTATCGGAAGAGTGTTCACGCACTATTCCCATGGGGATAGTTTCCAGCACATCCTCTTGTCTGGTAACATAGCTGCCTCCAAAGATGTGTTTTTCACTGCCGTATTGCGGGCCATGTAATCCTGCATACTGTGGCGAAGGACTGTGCCATGAGCTGCCCCATTCCCAGAGAGATCCTAACAAGGAGGTGGCATTGGAGGCGGGTTGGGGAATATAGTCCATGTCCTGGTTATATACGCCCGGCTGCGGGTATTGGAGCACTGCCGCACGCCAATGGTATTCAGTGGGCAACTGGGCAGCGTATCCTTGCGCTCTCACCTGATTATCCACCCATTGGGTAAAGTAGTACGCATCATACCAGGTGATGTAACGAAGAGGTCGTGAAGCATGCAATGTCGGATTGTAATCCTTGAAGTGGTCTGCCCGATGATCAGGAGATACCAGCGCTTCCTGCTGTGCTTTCCATGTTGCAATGTCAGTATTGGTGGAAGCCAGAAAGCGTGCAAAATCCCCCTGGGTTATCTCTCTGCGTAAGATATAAAACGATGGTACCTGCACGCGCAACACCACTGCATGCGTGTCGTCGGGTTCTTCGTTGTGTTCTGCTATCTCCATGTAGCTTTGAATGGGATCTGTGGGGGCGGCATCGCGGATTTGCTGAGCGTGGTAATACAGGGTGCGTGCTGCTACTCTGGAGAAGGGGAGTTGCTGTATGAGCATGCGCTCCTGAGCAGTGTCGTCCAGGGATGGAGTGCGTGGCGATATGTCCCATATATTGCGTGAGGTGGCATTTCCTGGTTGATAGAATTGGTTGTCTTTTATTACAGGAAACGGCAGGAACATTTCAGTCTCACTGCGCATCATATCCACAAAGTCTTCTTCCTGCATGATGGTGGCGTAGGTGTTGGCGATGAGTTGAAAGTCTTCTGTGGGTGCTGCGCCCGGAGCAGCGGTGGCGATATAGGGCAGACTGTCATAGAGAATTTGGTAGAGTGTGTCGTATATGGTATACAGTGGCTTAGTATACAGTGGATCATCCTGCCTTGTTTTGTCATCTTGCAGTGCACGGCGCACCTGCTGAAGCGAGTCGATAGTATTTTTCAATATGGGGTTACGTTGAATGCGAGCCGTGTGCGTGTTGCTGGTATTCCATGACGCAAGTTGGAAGATGGTGTGAGATACCAGAGAGCTTTCTGGTTGGGTTACGTCTGGTACATGTTCCATATCCGAAGCGAGGGGGGATAACACGGTCTCTATGGTAAAGGCACGAATCTTTCTCAGGAACACGATGTTGGCACTGGTGCGGGTGGTCTCATAGGATTTGTAAAATGGCATGGAGACGCGTATATGATGTTGTCCGGGCTCCAGAAGTGTTTTTATTGGGGTAGTGCCGATATAGTGTTCATCGATATACACCGACACTTTGTCAGGAACAGATTTGATTGTTATGTATTCTCCCTTGCGTATGAAGGTTCTGGTATATATCACCGTTCCGAATATGATGAGGAGTATGAACAGGTAGATCAGGGGAATGTATACGCGGGGCGTAATGCCCGCTATCGGGCGCAGGGTAATATGCGGTATGGAGTCATTTTTCTCCTTAGAATCGTACGGTGACTTTTTCTTAAACATAGTAATATGATATACTATTACTTATAATCATACAAGTATTATGTGCTTGTGGTGAAATGAAGAAATGAAGAAATGGAGCGAAGTGTGAAACAAATATTATTGCGATGTTCTGATATTTTGGTGCACGGCACAGAAAGATACCTTACCTATAGGGCAAGAAGAAAAGCGCGTATTGCACATAAGCAGAAAAAGCGTGGCATGCTGCTGGATTGGGCGCTTTCTTTCTTCTGGGCAGTAGGGGTAGTGTTGCTGCTCAATCAGTATTTATTTCAGGGCTATCTCATACCGTCGGATTCCATGATACCCACGCTTATAAGAAGAGATAGAATATTTGTCAACAAAATGATTTATGGCCCTGAGTTATTGCCCGGGTTTCTGAAGTTCAGACCCCTCGCACGCCCTGCACGTTTTGACGTGGTGATATTTGAAAATCCGGACTATTTGTCCAAAGGCACCTTGTTTGAGGTGTTGCAGCGGGTGTTGTACATGGTGAGTCTTTCTACCATAGATATCAATAGAGATAGTTTTGGCATGCCTAAAGTACAGTTTCTGATAAAGCGGTTGATTGGGTTGCCGGGAGATACCATGAAACTGGTTCGGGGCCAGATGCACTATAAACTCTCAGGTACCAATACGTGGTTACCTGAGGATGAGTTCAGACAGCGCACCGATGCAATGTTCCCTGACAATGACCCGCAGGAGAATCTTGACGCTATTGAATATCGTGCGCGGCAATACGTGGCGCAACGATATTTTCTCGGGACGGCTACGGCATCCGGGTATTCAAATCACTTTGATTTTCAGAGATTTATGGCAATAAGTGAATATGAATTGCGTCCGTACCCCTTACATTCCGAAACCAGGTATGCTGTCTATAAGAATGGATGGTATGTTGCTGACAATCATTTTTTCTTTATGGGAGATAACAGAGATAATTCTAAGGATAGCAGATATTATTCGGGAGTTCCGTTGAGAAATATTCTGGGAAAAGCGTTTATTATCTATTTCCCCTTCCGTAGATTTTCATCAATACGATAACTATGTACACATCTAAGTTTGAAGTCTATAGACCACTGAAAAAACACAGAAGCAGAAGATTGTTTATACTGTTGTTGTGTTATATTGTGATAGTAAGTGCGCGCGTAGGCACGATGTTTCTTCTCGGGTGGGTGATAGAGGCACATCCGCAGTATGAACAAGGGGGCTCGACGCCTTCTGTATCGGATCCTGCCTCCTCTGACGTGAAAGGACAGAAATATTTGTATGTGTCGGCGTTCCTGAAATTTCGCGTAGTCAAAAACACCGTTTCATTTAAAAAGCAATATCTGGATTACGATGAACTGGTGGTGGTAACATTACGCTATCCGTTACAAGATACCGCACAGGATACATCAATTATAAGAATGATAGCGCACGTGCTTACCTTTGGCATTGTGAAATCTCGTGCGCCGCTGGCGTTACGCCGTGTGGTGGCACTTCCCGGAGACACGGTAGTGTACAATGCACAGCATGTTCTCTCGGTGAATGAGAGGCGGTATGCCACTGCTGCCGACTCCATTCCGTTTTTAGGCACGCCTCATACGGTGCTGCTGGGAGAGGGGGAGTATTTTCTTGTGAGTCCGCATCCACAGGAATATGGAATAGACGACAGGGTGATGGGGCCTAGCACGCGCGCTGTGGTGCGCGGAAAGGTAGTGTTTAAACTTGGTCCTGACTGGGGATGGTATCATCCGCGTAAATGACGGCATGTATATCTACGGCAACGATTATACAGCACTACGAGTCATTGACTATAAGCGAAAGGCGACCGCAAAGGCGCTCTATATCGATATACAGATAGAGCATATCCTGCTCTACCAGCAAGAGTACTACTATTACACCCTGCGGGATATTATACCTCATAATGTTGATAGTATTCAATCATGTTATGTGCATTGCTCTGCAGATGCGCACCTGCTCACCGGGGAGGAGTGGCAGCGTGCCCTTGTGGGTATTCTTCATTTATTATCTTCACTTCCCGCACTGAAAGAGGTGACGTTTGAGTTCTCCGGGGCCACCGTGGATGCTGCTATGGTTGAGTTGTTGCTTTCCTGCTATAGGAAAGAGTTTGTATTTCCTGCTGCTTCCTTTGACCATGGAGACATGCACGCGCGCATACGCTCCCATTTCAGAACATTAGTAGTGCGCCTGTCTATCTCATGGCTTGCCTATGATGCGCTTATCCCTGTTCTTCTTGCTCACAGAGAGAAACTGAATGAGAAGAAAAGAAAAAGAAAGGCCAAGACCGTGAATTTTGACATACAGATGGATCTGTCGTCGAAAGGTCTGACGAAGAAAATGCTGGCATTTTTTGAAAAATGTGCACACTATGATCTTATTCCGTCCCATGTGTCCGTGCAATGGAAGGGGAAGGCCACGAACCGCGCAGAGGATAGGAAGGCAGTGTCGCTGGTGTTCAGTCGGTATACTCTATACCCCTATCAGCCGTGGCACTTCTGTCAACCACATAAGCAGAGTATGTATCTGAGAAGTCTGTATGCCCTCAGTTCTCATTTCGGGATTCTTATTGGATATGCCACGCGGACCGCAGAGTTCTGGGTCAACGGCGATGCTACCCATAACACTATTATAGGCACCATGCAAGTGAACGCCGAGTTTCTGAAAAAGAAGCATGGCCTGTTCGTGACTGCACCGCAGGGCGACTCGCACACTGCGGCCTATAGTACAGATTGGGATACCATAGATGCACGAGAGGAATTTGATATAAGGATGTCGCATGGAGAGGATTCCGAAATAGTGGTGGTGCCTTTTTATCTTCAGGACAAACTTGCAGGAGTATTGAATTACCCCGCTATTCTTACCAGTTATGGCTTTAAGCGCTTCAACAGAAAAGACGCACAGAGCAGGTCAAAACTGGAAGCCGCAAATTTACTCCCCTGTATCAGAGTGCATGCGAAGATAGGCACGGTGTGGTTTAACGATGCAAGAATAACGCGAAGATTTAATATCGCCTATCTTGATTTTTCATAGAACGCGGCGATACGCTCTGCATACGGGTCGAAAAAATACTCGTCTCCGAAATGTTTCCATTGGGCTGAGGGGTGTTGGTCAGAGGCAAGAGCCCAGTGTGCTATGGTCTCGTCTTCTACGTACATGCTTTGTGGCAGTTCAATCCCGAACGTGTCCAGCACCTTCGCTCCCACCACAGCTTTCCACACGGTGTGAGGCAGGCGCGTGTGTAATATGTCCGTGAATAATCGGAAGGCGGGCAGGCCGGGCAAGCCGGATGCTCCCTGCTCTTTATGCGGTTTTGTATGGGGGGCGTGGTCGCTTTCTATCCAGTCTATCTTATGTGCCAAAAGTCTCTCAAAGAGCTGTTCTCTTTGCGCTGCAAAACGCAGGGGAGGATTGACCAGAAACCACGCTGGTGGAATGTGTGATTGTGCGGTATATTCTATATCGAGCAATGCGTGGTGAGGAGTAATGCCACAGCTGAGTGTAAAGGGGAGGCACGGTTTTTCTGCCTGAATGAGGTCTACGGTTTCCGGCACGCTGACGTGGCAGATGTGCAGGGTTCCTCTGAAGCCCGCACTTTCTGCTAAATTTATCTGCGTTTGTACTGACGCAATTTCTGCCAGAGGAGGGCGATTGCGAGTATGCGCGTCTGGAGTGGTCGAGTGGGGAGAGGATTTCATGATGGTTTCTTTTTCCGCATGCACTGCCACTACCCCCCTATACTTCTGTGAGGAAAGCATTTTCCATATCGCATATTGATCTTGAGTGTGCACTATTCCCATGTTTCCCGTGGAATGCCCTGCATACATTTTAAGTCCCGTCACTCTGGGAAACAGGGTTGCATGGGCCTGCACCGCTTCCTGTATCTGCGCTTCCTCTTTTGTTACGCCCATGTATATGCCATGAAAAAATCTTGGAGGGGTATGTAACTGGAGTGATTGTAACACTGCGTCAACTTCTGCAATTCTTCTCTTCACGGTTGCGAGTGTGGTGAGCGCAGGAGATGTGTTGGGCATTTCAAAGAATGCAGAAATGTTGGCGCGCCGTGCCACCTGTATTGCATGGATGATGGTTTCGGCATCTTTCTGATTCCAGTCTCTGAGGTGTACATGAGGATCAACGAGTATCATACCTGTCCTTCTTGTCCTTCCTGTCCTTCCTGTCCTTCTGCCATTGTGGGGCGGTGATAAAGTTGCCATACTGACAGGTGAGCATGCCATGGTGATGACACGCGCCGCACATTCCTATGCCACATAGCATGAACTGTTCCAGAGATACAAATATCCTGTCGGAAGAGATCTTCAGTGTGTGTGCGGCATGTACTGAGGCCGTCATGAAATTTTCTGACCCTATGGTATACCACGCATCCAGGGTATAGGGTCTGTCATGCTGTGTTGCTGCATGGAGCACACGTCCTGTGGTGCCTTCATCGTATACGATGGTGAGGTGTGGCATGCGTGTCAGGGCACAGGACAGTGAGGATATATCACACGCTTCTTTCAATCCTATCCAGCTTTCCACCATCGTGCCCTGAGCGGTGAGTTCTTTATATAACGATGGAAGCAGGGCCATGCCGGTTCCGCCGCATACTATTGCCGCGTGTGTGCAGGGAGCTGTGAGTGCTTGCGGCGCACGTATGACACCTGCTCCGTCTCCGTACGGACCGCGCATATATACCACGTCTCCGCGGCGTAATGCGCCAAGGGCTGTGGTGACGGGGCCTTTTTTTGCAATAAGAAATGACAGAGGGTCTGCACCCATAGGGGCAAAGGGTTTTTCTCCTATGTGCGGAAGCCACAGAAAGCAACTTTGACCTGGTTTGAAATCAAAGGTAGCATCTAAGACCAACTCATACGTGTCGCTGGATACATCATTTCTTTCTTTGACGTGTAAGGGAGTGAACTGCATGGCTGGTGTGGTTCTTATCGGGAACGAAGTGGTGGTCTCTTCAGACATGATGTCAGACAGATAGGCATCCCAGTCTCTCTGATGGACAAGGGAAAGTGCACTTCCTATGCCTATAATGTCAGCGCCCTTTTGCCTTGAGCGCTACCGCATCTTCATGATTTTCCACGCCTCCCATGCCTATGAGCAGGACATCTTCTCCCACCGCGTGTCCTCACCCGTTGCAGTACCTCTCTTGTGCGTTCTTTTATCCATCTTCCACTCATGCCTCCGTATCCCTGCAGTGAAGGGTTATATTCATCAGTGGCTTCCCACGGTGTTGTGGTCAATATAGGCATGTTGCTGTGTGGCTCTTTGTATTGGTGTGGCCCTACGGTGTTGATGGCTACTATCCCATCTGCACCACCCTCCAGTATGGCATGGGCAATTTCTTCTATGCGAGGTGTGTTGGGAGTGAGTTTTGCCAGAACGGCCATGGAATCCGGTACGGCCTTGCGAACGGCGTTGACACATGCGCTGACCTTCACTGGATCTACGCCTATGAGTTGCCCATAGCGGGCATGCGCATGAGGGCAACTTAAGTTGAGTTCTATTGCGTCTGCATACTTATGCAGATGTGCTGCCAGCGTAGCAAATTCCTCTTCATCCGCCCCTGCAATGGATATGTTGAGTATGCGGTCCTGTGGCCACCGCGCACGAAGTGCGGAGAATTCTTCCGCACACGCATGCATGCCCGAATTTCGAAGTCCCACTGCATTTCCAAAACTGCCGAGGGAGACCTCAGTGATAACCGGCTCTCTGTTCCCCAGGTTTTTATGGATTTGTATGCTCTTAGTGGTGATCACCGTTACCGGAGTATGTGTGGCAAACCACCACGCCATATCCGCATCTATGGACGCAACGCCACTTACTGTCGCCAGCACTATGTCTTTTCTGCTATGTGCATGCGTGTATGGGGATAATTTTGTAGTTCTAGGTGAAGGTGCACTCATGACGTATTTCCTGTAATTTCTCGTATAGCTTCTGTTGCCAGTGGGGAGGTGCCTCGTCTGAGGTTTTTCTCCATGGAAACAAGGCATCTCTGGAAATGGTAATGCGAACCAGTTCCTGCGGATAGGACGTGCGATGCAGTACTTCTCTTATCTTCTGTAGAGATCCCCCCTGTGCGCCTACGCCGGGAATGAGTACGGGAAGGGGAGAGGCATGAAAATATCGAAGCACAATCTCCAGTTCTTCTATATTTGTTGCGCCTACCACTATGCCTAAGGAAGAGTATTTTTTTGAGAGTTTGATGATCATGTCGGCGACAATCAGGTACAATGGTTTTTTGTGTTCCGATGATTCGATATTTTGTATGAAGGTTCCCCCGGGATTGCTCGTACGAAGGAGCACAAATACGCCTTTATTCTGTCTGTCTGCGTGAAGTGCAAATGGCTCTATAGAGTCCTCTCCCATGTAGGGAGATACCGTGAGGGCATCTGCATTCCATGCATCTAAGCATTCCACAGCATAATTGGCAGATGATTGGGCGATATCGCCACGTTTTGCATCTAGGATGACGGGAGTGGCAGGAGTGCGCGTTCGTATCATCTTTAAAATTTCAGCGAGCGCAGAAGATCCCGCATACGTAGCATTGCCCGGCGTGTCATGGCATTGAAAATAGCCAATATTGGGCTTGAATGCTGCAGGGAGCATGCGCAGTTCCTGCAGTATGTCTAACACCTTATTGAAAAAAGGAACGATGGCACGTATTGCGTGTTCGGCATCATAGGCAAAAAATTCTTTTGGTATGTGGGAAAGTATGGGATCTATTCCTAAACAGAACGAATTGTTACTTTCTTGTGCGGTATGATATAAGCGTTCCTGAAACGTCATACAGTATTCCTGTCATGGGTGGCAGCCCAGTTGAAGGGGTCTTTTTTCCATTCCTGTAGTATGCGCATGTCTTTCTCTGTGATGGCATGTGTTTCCACGGCCCTGTTGAGCAAGGCATCCAGGGTGATGATGCTGAGAATCTCGCAGGGGTGGGAGAGGGCAGAGAACGCAGTATGTACCGCATCAAATCCATAGGTAAAAATGGACACACAGCGCATATGGGTTGCTCCATGCGTGTGCAGTATGCGTGCCGTATGAGCGGCATTGCTCCCTGTCGATAGCGTATCTTCTACTATCAGTACTTTTTTTCCTGACAGTGGGTGTGTGTTGTTGTGCTGCCATATTGTCGGAGACAGTCCTTCTACTGTTCTGTGTAGTCCGTGTTTTTTTTCTTGTGCACGCACATAGAGGAATTGTGTGTTCAGCGCCTCTGCGAGCAGTACTCCGGGAGCAATGCCAGCGGTTGCGATACCCGCTACATAGTCCCAATGTGGCATGGTGTCAGCGTCAGCATCAGTGTCAGTGTCAGCGTCAGCATCTGCAGGAGTGCGTGCACATGCTGTCAAGGCCTGCACCACAAGTGCTCTTCCTTCAGGGCTACTGAGCAACACCCGGTTATCGTTATAGATAGGCATGACGGCACCTGATGTCCATGTGAATGGCGTGTGAGGAGAGATGATGGTAATCTTCTCTTTCAACACAAAGTCCAGAAGTTCGTTCATCTCCATACTTCCGTAAAATTATGGGTATGTTCACAATAATCGCAGATATAATGACCGTCTTTACTTCTGGTGAACTGTGGACGTGTATGTTCTCCATTGTCGGGATAGGTGATGCACGCAGGATTTCTACAGATGAGTTCCGGCACTTTTTTTATGTGTATGGGATGTCCAAGTCTGTATTTTCTTATTATTTTTCCGTGCTTAATAATATTAATGGTAGCCCCTGGTATCACACTTGCAAGTTTGTCAATGTCCTGGTCGCTCAGTCCGGGATGGTCGGGGCGAAACAGCAGCCCTTTATGGTTTCCTTCACTGTCTGTGCTGATCCACTCACCACCTTTGCCATGTAAGCCCATGACAGAAATCAACGTAGTGAGATGATTTCGTATTGCCACGGCATCGGCACCTTTCATTATATGGTCAAGTACCAGGCCATTTTGTATGGGGCGTATTCCTTCGGAATATTTCAGTGCTTTCGCCGTGTCATTTTTGGGCTCGAGGATAGTGATGGTATTGGTATTATTGCGCACCGTCTTCCTGCCTATTGGGCCTTTATAATCCGCTCCTGTTTTTCCTGCAATCATGGACAGAAGGACTATGCGGATAAACCACCCGTTCGTACTCTGTCGCTCCCATGCGTTGAGTGGAAGATTGTCCAGTTCGGGCGGAATAGTAGGTGATTCCCGGTGACGAGGAAGAGGATGATAGAACAGCGTGCCGGGTGGCAGTTTGTCTATATAGGTAAGATGAAAGGTGATAGATTGTACGAGTCGCTCCGCCTGGTTGAGTATGCGTTCTCCCATTCTCTCCAGTTGTGGGCGGGTGAAATACCACTGTGTCGCTATGTGTGCGTCTTTCAGATATTCCTGAATGGATTCGAACATTCTCACCGTGAATCCATGCTCTTTCATCTTTTGTATATAATGCATGGGTATCATGAGCTCCGGAGGTGCGATGAGATCTACGGTTACTTTGTCGAATAATCGCAACCCATTCACTTTGGAGTGCACGGTTCTCCCGTTGTAAAGGTCTCCTACTATTGCAAGATGTATTTCTGCAGTATCCCATGACAGGTCCTCAAGAAATGTGAATTCATCTAACAGTTCCTGGGTAGGATGTTCATGTCTTCCATCGCCTGCATTGATGAAGGATATTTTCTTATTGAGTTTGTGTCGTGCGACATAGGATGCAGTCATTTCCTCAAGATATCGACACACTCCCTCCAGTTGACTGCGCACTACAAAGATCTTGTTATCATATCCCACCAGATTGGCAAAGGTGTCCGCGTAGCTTTCTTTTTTGTTAAATGAACTGGTGGATGCATTGAGAGCATTGAACTTTATTCTGTGAAAGTGTGCTGCATTTTTAAATGATTCTTTTGTGCGTGTGCTGTCTTCCAGGAATATCTCGTACATGCCAAAGTCTAAATCATTGATTCTGAACTTGTCTAACAGGGCGGTATTGCCACTGCGATATGCGTGTTTACATTCTCTCGTAACAGTGTAGAGATACATGCGTTCTTCTTCGTTGAAGTCTTCAATAATAGCTAAGGTTCTTCCAAGAAAGGGATGTGAAGACTGGGCATGCTTGGTGTTCACAGATGCTTCTGTATCAAGACGAGATTGTAAGAGATCCTGCATTTCTTTTATTATAACGAATTTATAAATAGTATACAGCGACTATGACTTTATTGTTATTAGTCTAAGATTTCCTCCAAGATTTCCTCCAGGGTTTTTTGGGGTATTCCTGTTTTTTCTTCGAGTGTATTTCTGACGTATTCAAATATTCGTTTGTATTCGTTTAATTCATCTTCATTTGCATCTTCTCCAGTAAAGTATTCAGGATATTCAATAATTTCATATGCAATAAATTCTAGTGGTGTAAGTGAAAACGAGCTTGCGAACTCTATATTATATCCTGCCTCAACCAGGGCCTTGATAAATCTATAAGTAAGATTAGGGACGTACAAATTAGGGCTAAATCTATCCTTCCACATCACTTGTTCCCAGATAGTATATTCTTTGAGTATATAATTTTCTGTTATAGCAATATTATGATTGGGCACTAGCTCTGTGGCAAAATATTCCAGAAAATCAATATGATGCTTATAGTATGCATCTTTGATGACCATATCTTCAAAATTTTTAACATTGCTTATATCGCTTACAGAAACTCCATTGTCTAATAAAAATTTGAATAAATCCACATTGCCTATTGCCTGGGTAAGAAGACGTGTCCCCTGCATCATCATCTTGAAGATCAATTTCAGCGCCTTTGAGGATATATTTTTCAAATACCGCAACATCATTTTGCACAAGATTCAGAATTGAGTTGCCATTACTATCTTTTACAAGAATACTTGCACCTTTGTCGAGATAAAAGTCAACAATCTCATACGCATTATTCCAATTAGCATTGATCGCTGCATCATCCCAGACATATCGTGTTTTTATGTTATGTGCAGTGCGAGATAGCACTTCCAGCAAAGGATATTTGTCATCGATCGCGGTAGTGAGATCTAAGGAATAATCATTGACCAGTGTTTTTACTATAGAAGGGTTAGTGGTCAACAATAATAAGCGTTTCATATCTTCTTCTGTTATATCATTAGTGTTCCGTCCATCATATACTTTCTTAAAAAATGCATATGCTTTAGTAGCTCCATTGAGATAACCAACAAACCTATAATAATTGCTGGCTTTTGTTACTTCTTTCAATGTCTGGATGTCTACTTCTGCTTTAAAATTAAAGAGTGTGTCAATGCCCGATAATGCTTTGTCATAACTTTCTTGGTTATACAGCGGTACTTCTCTTATATAATCTGAAAACAGAGTATTTCCATTTGCTTTTTTGCGATTGATAGAAAAGCCCTCAGACACAAGAAACTCTACCTTTTCTTGTACATCAACATTCTTCCAGCCATATCCATCTCTATATAGTGCTGCACTTATATAGAGCACATCCTCTCCCGCATTGTTGAGTGCGTGTCTATTGATGCCTTTCAAATTATAGATAAACTTAAATCGCTCTATGGAATCTCTGTATGCAGAATTATGTAATATGGTATTGCCCTGATTGCTTGGCACGTTAGGGTTGGCTCCTTTTGCAATAATATATTCAAGAATATCATTGCTTACTCCAAGCGAATGTGCATACATGAGAAAAGTCTCTCTTGGTACTAACCAATTCCAACGGGCATTAATATTTGCGCCGTTTGCCAACGCCTCATCTATTTTCTGCTTAGTGTTGGGGTAATTAAGGGCGTACCAAAGTGGCCTGTCACGATATTTTACAAACGAAGTATCTACCCCATCCAGTCCATCATCTTCAATTTTTTCTTGTACTTCAACAGGAATTATGCCGTTGATAGCGAGTGCTTCTTGATCGGAATCTGTTACATATCCCTCTTTCATATTAATATATACTTTATCTCTTTTTTTGAGTTCGATTGACAAGATTAACATAAGTTTATTATCTTGCACTAAAATTTGTAAGACTTCTACTGTAGTGTCAGGCGGGTCTATGCTGAGTGTTGTTGTTCCTTCTCTCTCCACTTCCACCTGGACATTAGAAAGATCGTCACTGGTTAATGTAATATATTCGTCAAAGATTATGTGTACTGTATTGGTATTTGCTATAGTTTCTATGGACTGTATTTCTGGAGGGCCTTCCTTAGAAAAGGGTGGTGTGTCCGATGCGTGAGCGGCATCCTTGACCTCATCTGAAAAATCGGCACAAGAAAATATCGCGAATGATAACAAGATAACTATAATAAATTTAATGATGTTCATAATGTACTCCTTAAATATATATTATAGCAATATTATACAAAAAAATCATATGTTTTTTAAAAAATAAATAAATTTTTTAAATGTCAATAGATTTTACCCGCAAGGAGACAACGCTATTGACTATTGGGCACCTTGTTCATGCTCATTGATTAATTTGTGAAGATGGTATACAATAAAATAAAGATATATACATGTAAATGTATAAGATAATGATAATGTCAGGAGATTACAATGAAAAAATATGTATTGTTATTATGTATGATATATGTGAGCATGAGTGTTGCGTTTGCAGGTGGTGCAGGAGAAGACGAGGAAGACGGAACGCAGCCCATGGTACTGAGCACTACTGGTCCGGCAGGCAATGCGCCTACTGATTATCAGGAAGTGCAGTTGAGTGATGATGATATTGCAAATGCACAAGCAGCTAACTATAAAATTGCTGTTCTTATGCATACCAGTGCGGATTTTACCAATGCAGTGCTATCCGGAGTGCAGGACACTGCCGATACCCTGGGTGCAGAAGTGGTGCTGGTTACAGACGCTGAGTTTGATGCAAACAAACAAAAAGCCGATATAGAGAATGCGCTGGTGCTGAATCCGGATATTATCATTACGTTGATCCTGGATGCTGTGTCTGGCGCGGCAGCGTTGCAACCCGCAGTCGACAGAGGAATTGCCATCGCACTGCTGAGTAACCTTCCGCAGGGCTTTGTACATGGAAGGCACTATGCGTCTATAGTCACTGATGACTTATTCAATATGGGGAAATCTGTGGCGGAACTTATGAATGAACAACTTTCCGGAAAAGGGAACGTTGGTCTCATGTTTCATGATGCGGACTACTATGTTACCAACCAGAGAGATAGGGCGGTGAAGACCGTGCTTGTCCAGGAATATCCCGGATTAGAAATTGTCATTGAACGTGGTATCGCAAATCCTTCCGATGGAGAGACAATTGCTTCGGCAATGTTGACCCAATTTCCTGCATTGGATGCAATATATGCCCCCTGGGATACCATTGCAGAAGGAGTGCTGGCAGCAGTGCGTTCCAGTGGAAGAAAAGATGTGCGCGTGTTTACTATGGATTTAGGTGCTACTACGGCTCTCGATATGGCCAAAGATGGCAATATGAGTGGTATTGTTGCAGATTTGCCCTTTGACCTTGGGGTGACACTCACCAAGGTAGGCGTATTAAGTAAGTTGGGGAAGTCGACCCCTCCATTTGTCACGGTGTCTGCCATTAAAGTTACCAAACAAAACTTAGAAGAAGCCTGGGAACAATCTCTGAGAAGAGGTCTGCCAGTTGAGGTAAAAAATGCATTAAACAGATAAACGTGTACCTCTCATGTCAGATACGAGTACCCATGCCGGGCATACTGCTACTCATGTGCTCATCTTAAAAGATATATGTATCGGGTTTAGTGGTGTGCCGGTATTGCGTAATGCATCGTTTTTTCTCAGAGAAAATGAAATACACGCTATTGTGGGGAAAAACGGTGCCGGCAAATCCACTTTTATGAAGATACTCACTGGCGTGTACACGCCCGATTCTGGTGAAATTGTGATAGCAGGCGTGCCTCAGCACAAATCTCGTGCTACTACAAAAGAAAGATATAAACATGTTGCCATGGTGTATCAGGATCTCAGTCTGATACCCAGTTTGACGGTACTTCAGAATATATTTCTTGTTCATCATCCTGGTAAAAAATATGGAATAGTATGGGATAACAAGGTGAGGGAGCGCGCACAACAGCTACTCGCACAGGTGGGCTTGTCCCACGTATCCTTAGATCAGCGTGTGGAACAGTTAAGCGTGGGGGAATCTCAACTGGTAGAAATTGCAAAGGCAATCTCATTACATCCAAAGATCATCGTATTTGACGAGCCTACCGCATCGCTTTCAAATATAGAAACTGCCCTGTTATTCAAAACCATAGAAAACCTGCGGGCCCAGGGGCTTTCTGTGATATATATCACCCATTATCTGGAAGATGTGGTAACACTTTGTGATAGAGTCACTGTACTTCGCAACGGAGAGATAATCTCTACTTCAGACATAGCCCGTACGTCTATAGCAGCAATAGTGTCAGATATGGTGGGACAGGAACAGGAGGTCAGGGCTGGCGGGAGGGTGCGGCGCACAGACCATGCCAAAGATAACCCCACGCCTTTTCTGCAGATTACCGATGCTACTACTGACAAGGTGGGGCCGGTAACTATGGAAGCGTATTGCGGGGAGATTATAGGGATGGCGGGATTGTTGGGGAGCGGGCGCACAGAAATCTTGAGAATGTTATATGGGTTAGATGGACTCCTGTCTGGTGCGATATATATAGACGGCACAAGAGTAGCCATTTCTTCTCCCACACAAGCGCAGAAACTGGGAATTGCGTTGGTGCCTGAAGAACGAAGGACTCAGGGGCTTGTGCTTGAGTTTGATATAGAGGAAAATATTGCCATACCAAATCTGAGAGCGCTCTGCACCTATCATATGATTGATAATGAAAAAAAATCTGCCATCGCAGACACCATGATAGAAAAGTTACAGATAATGACGACAGGACGAAAACAAGTAGTGCGGTATCTCTCGGGTGGAAATCAACAGAAAGTGGTAATTGCCAAGTTGCTTGCGGGCACTCCACGCATACTGCTGTTAGATGATCCTACCTATGGGGTAGATGTACATGCAAAGCTTGAGATAATGAAGATCATTCAGAATTTTGTTGCACAAGGAAATATCGTGTTATTTGTATCCTCAGAGTTCGGTGAGATAGCAGATTTTTGCGATAGAATATATATAATCAGAAAGAAAACAATAACCCATGCATTAGCACATACAGATGTGGATGAGGAGATGCTTTTACACCATGTACAGTAATACACACACACCACGACGACAAAAGATAGATATCAGCAACTACATTATATACATAGTCTTTGCCATCATCTTTCTTTTTTTCGCCCTTACATTATTTCGCAGGGGATTCTTACATCCTTCTAACTTAATGAACATTGCAAGACAGGTAGCCATGATATCTATTATGGCGGTGGGTATGACGTTTGTGCTATCCTCTGCAGAGATAGATCTCTCATTTGGATCTGTGGTCGCACTGTCTGCGGTAGTAACCGCACTTATGCTCAGGATTTCCGGAAGCATCCTATTGTCCGTGTGCACAGGATTGCTCATAGGCGTGCTGGCAGGATTGTTGAATGGGGTGCTTGTGGGCTATGTGGGCATACCCAGTTTTTTAGTAACCTTGGGTACGTCAGGCATAATCGTAGGAGCTGCCCGATGGATCACAAAGTTACAATCCATTCCTGTGGACAATGATGTCTTTGTGTTCATTTTTGGTTCGGGCGATATTTATTATATTTCGGTGTTGTTTCTGTGGATGGTATTTTTTTTGTTATTGGGCTTATTCCTGCTGCATAAGACTGTCTTTGGACGAGCGGTGCTCGCAACGGGAGGAAACCCTACGTCTGCACGCTATTCGGGCATAAACATTAAAAGAATAAAGATGAATGTGCTGGTGATGAATGCTGTGTTCTCTGCATTTGCGGGGATACTCTATGTAGGGCGGCTACAGGGAGCACGATATACCCTGGGTGAAAATGACTTGATGACGGTGATCGCGGCGGTGATAATAGGGGGGACGAGTCTGTTTGGTGGAAAAGGAAGAATACTCGGTTCGGTCATAGGAGCGCTCATCATGGGCATGATCAACAATGGATTGGTGCTTATGGCCTTGTCTGTAGATCATCAGTTGATAGTGCGTGGCATTATTATCATTCTGTCCGTGATGTTGATGATGAAAGGAACAAAACAATCATGAGTAAGAGAAAAGCATACGCAACAGAGATATTGCATTCCATGACGCTGATGCAGAAAATAGGTCAGTTATTTGTACTGGCATTTCCGGGGAAAAACCCTGAGGTTATATATCCCATACTCGATTCCTATGGGTTGGGAGGATGTTATATCAGTCAGGATAATGCTGAAACGTTTGAGGAGGCCGTGCGTCTTACACAGGCCTTACAGGAAAGAGGAAAGGTGCAGGGAACACATTCCGCGTTGCCGTTGATCTTAGGGGTTGATCAGGAAGGAGCGTGGGGAGTGCTGGTTCCGGAATCCACTACAGGTCCCGGCAATCTTGCGCTTGGCATCACAGATGATACTACTCGCACTCACACGATGTACAGTATATTTGCCCGGGAGATGAACGCGGCGGGCTATAACACCATATTAGGACCATGTTCAGACATTAACCTGGATCCTGACAACCCCATCATAGGCACACGCTCCTTTGGGGAAAATGCGGAGAGGGTGGCACAGCATGTGGCAGTAGCAATTCAGGCCATTCATTCTCAGGGGATATTAGCCACCGCGAAACACTTTCCGGGACATGGCGATACGCATGGCGATACTCATAGAGTACAACCAGTAGTAGATAAACCTAAACGTGTACTCACATCTCAGGAATTACTGCCTTTTCAGGTGGCTATTCGCACCGATGTTGATTTCATCATGACTTCTCATATATATTTTCCACATCTCGATAAGGAAAATCCTGCTACACTGTCTAAAGCCATTCTCACCGATCTATTGAGGAAGGAGATGGGCTATCAGGGGCTTATTATCACAGACAGTATGAACATGGGCGCGATGAGAAAATACATGAGCCCTGATGAGGCCACCATGAGGGCTTTTCTTGCAGGTGCTGATGTCATTATGTTATCCGAAGAACACTATGATCACAATGAGCACTACTTAGATGCACAAATGGCTTCTATGGAAAGTCTGTTGCATGCGGTAGAAGGTGGCAAGATCCCTCTTGAACTCGTGAACGACAGGGTGCTGAGAATACTCATGAAGAAAATAGAACTCATGGAAAAGACATCCCCGGAACGGGAAGGCATGCCGTTGAAGGATATGCGTGCTGAGCATAGCAAGGTGGAGCAGGATGTTGCGTTTCGCTCTGTAAGAACACTGAGAGATAATAACGCCATACTTCCCATAGACGGGAAGAAATCCATAGCCGTGATAAATGCTACGCCGAGTACTAGCTATGCTAATCTTATGAACGCACGCGGCATAGGACCCAATCAGGCAATACCTGCGTTTGATAGTTTTGTGCATAGGGTTGCATTGTCATATCCCGCCGCGCGTGTGTTCAGTCATGAAGAGGTTGCAGGAAATACAGCACACACCTTGTCCGAATATGAGGTGCTTATTGCTGTCACAGAAGATTACCCGCTCCCCGGAGAAGATTTTGATAAAAAAGCACAACAGAGATTGATTGCTGACTTGATTGCACACTATAACCGCAAACTTGTAGTAGTGGGATTGCGTAGCCCCTATGAATTGGATGTGTATACTGGCTTAGATTGCTATGTATGTGCCTATTCCAGCAGAACCTGTTCTGCAGAAGCCGCGGCAATATATCTTGCATCGCCACGCCATACTACATCGTTATAGGGATAATTTCCCGAAAAATGCACATTTATCAGGATTTATTCAGGATATATGCCAATTTATCGCACATACGTGTAGATAAAAGGGCGTAGTTGTGCTATTATTATAGTAAGATTAAGTGTGCGAACACTTATATGCTTTTAAGGTTGTAGAGGTATTCTTTGCTTGTGCGTAAAGATAGACTCTCTGCAGATAGTAATGTCACTATTTGTGGATAACCAAATAATAATGTATCGGAGAACAATGATAGAGTTGAAAGACCTTAACAAAAGGTATGATCAACATCATACTATAAAAGGTGTATCTTTTACAGTGAAGAAAGAAGAAACGCTTGTCTTATTGGGGAAAAGTGGTTGTGGAAAAACTACTATACTAAAAATGATCAACCGCCTCATCCCATTTGATTCAGGAGTCATCAAAATAGATGACCAGTCTGTGATGGATTATGATCCCATAGAACTGAGAAGGAATATTGGCTATGTGTTTCAGAATATCGGATTACTTCCTCATCTATCAATCTATGAGAATCTCATCACCGTGCCTAAATTGTTAAAATGGGATAAACAGAAAATCAAAAAACATCTTGTCGACATACAACAGCTTTTACAGATTGATTCGTCTCTTCTTCACAGAAGACCGAGCCAACTTTCTGGTGGGCAACGGCAACGTATAGGAGTGGGGAGAGCACTCATGGGCAATCCTGATATTGTACTCATGGATGAACCGTTTGGAGCCCTTGACCCCATCACTCGTGAAGAAATTCAGGAAGAATTTCTTGGCGTAAAACATATAATAAATAAAACCATTATATTTGTCACTCATGACATACACGAAGCGTTTACTATTGGAGATAGGATATGTCTCATGGAACATGGTGTTATTTCTCAGATAGGCACTCCTTATGAGATTGTCCATTCACCTCAAAATGACTTTGTGAAGAGATTTATTTCAAGACATCTGAAAACCTTAAAACAGGAGGTGTCCGAATGAGTGTTTTTGAATATTTCCGTGAAAATATCTATAGTATTCTTGAAAGGACACTGGAACACTTGCAGATAACTGTGTTGTCGGTGGGCATTGCGGTACTCATTGGAATTCCTCTTGGCGTGCTGCTTATGCGGTTTCCCAAAACTGCTCCTCCCGTCCAATATCTGTTGAGTGTCCTGCAGACTATACCAAGTCTTGCATTGCTTGGATTCTTAATACCGTTTGTCGGCATTGGAATTAAACCCAGCATTGTGGCACTGGTCATATATTCTCTATTGGTGATAGTACAAAATACCATGGCAGGAATTTATAACATTGATCCGTCGGTGATAGAAAGTGCACGAGGCGTGGGAATGACAAAATTTCAAATAATCTATAAGGTACAAATACCGCTGGCAATGCCAGTGATCATTGCGGGAGTGAGGGTAGCAACGATAACAAGCGTGGGCATTACCACACTTGTGGCAGCTGTTGGTGCGGGAGGATTGGGTACGTTTATATATAGAGGTATAAATGTTTTGAATAATAATATGATATTAGCCGGAGCTGTACCCGCCGCATTATTAGCAATACTATTGGATACCATCTTAGTAATAATAGAAAAAAATATTTTTAAAAAATAAAGGAGAAAATATGAAAAGAATTATACCATTGGCAGTGTTTATTGCTGTCTTGGCCATATCATGTGGCACACGAGATACACTCGTTATTGCCTCGAAAAATTTTACGGAGAACATCATTTTAGCTGAAATGATGGGAGTATTAATAGAAGCAAAGAGTGATATAGAGGTAGAAGTAAAATCCAATTTTGGAGGAAGTTTTGTAGTGCATAAGGCGGTGCAGTCGGGAGACGTCGATCTATATCCGGATTATACGGGGACGCTGTATCAAACAGTGCTGAAAAAAACCGGCTCAGTGAGTCCGGATGAATCTTTTGCAATAGTACAGAAGGAAATGCTGGCGCAGTACGATCAAATCGTGCTTGATTCATTTGGCTTTAATAATACCTATGCAATAGGTCTCTTACGGGAACGCGCTGATTCTCTGGGCTTAAAGAAAATTTCTGATCTGAGAGCGCATCCGCAACTGATAGCAGGATTCGACAGCGAATTTATAGAAAGGGCTGACGGCGGTAAAAAAATGCTGGAGGCGTACGGCATAGAACTGGAGAACAGCATTGTACAGTTAGAGGTGGGACTGCGATATCAGGCGATAGTGGAAGAAAAGGCGGATTTTACTGATGCGTTCAGCACTGATGCGAAAATCAAGCGCTTTAACCTGGCCATCCTGGAGGATGATCTTAACTTTTTTTCTGCCTATTATGCCATACCAGTGATAAGAAAAGAGGCCACTGAAACCCATCCTCAGGTGGTGTCTATACTCTCTTTGCTTGCCAATGCTATTACAGAAGAAGAAATGATAGACTTAAATTTTGCAGTGGAAGAAGAACAACAAAACGCCAAAAAAGTTGCGGAAGAATTCCTTGTAGCTAAGGGCATACTGTAACAGAACACCATTTTATAAACATGTACCACAAAGTTTGCCACATGCACGCGGCCTGCTATTCCAGGGTGATAAGTAATTCAACCTGACTAGGGGCTGGGTTCCATGTGGCGGACATCCACAACATATAATAAGAACTTTGCCCTTGTGTATCCCACATATAGAAGTTCATTTCTATTTTCTGTGTCTTCTTTTTCTGGCGCAGGAGGATGCAATACTAATATGACAATATCGGATTCCAGTCCCTTAAATCTTCCTACCGATCGGAGTGCAATGTAATTTCGGGAACTGCCTTTTCCTGATGGTGTGAGTTGAAAGTTGCCAATTTCCTTATGTGTTCTGAAAATAGACTGCTCCACGGATCTGTCTGTCAATACTACTATCTGACTGTTTGCGATATTGTGTTCCTGCAGTAACTCTGCCACAATTTTGCTGACCTGTTTTCTTGCCTTCTCTTCCGAATCCACTGTATATTCATAGGGTTTTATGCCTTCCACGTCTACCGCTTGGGCTGTTGTGCCGAGGTGGGTGTGAGCGGTTGCAAATTCATAGATGGATTTGGTGTTTCTTATGTTTTTCCGAAGTTTATAGAGATACGGGTGCACATTGTATTTTGAAATTAAATCTATGATAGGCAACTGCTTTTTTTTCATAAAGATATTCTGATTGTTATCATAGAATATATATATAATGCGATTTTTCTTGTTCTCCAGAAAATATGCAATACAATCACACCATGTTTTTTCAAAATCCTGTCCTTCATCTATCAGGACAGCATCATATTTTTCTACAAGATACGAGTTATCTTCTAATAAGGTGAGCAATGCCATTGGAATGTTGAAGTTAAAATATCCTTCCTCACTTTCTGTGAGCAGTGCATCTAACAGCGTTGCAATTCTGTTGTCTAATGCTGGAAATTGCTGTAGTATAGACGCGTCTTTTCTTTCTTTTTTTATGTTTGCAAGGAGGCCGATAAACCTCTCAATTGCCTTTATATCGTAGTCAGGATACAGTGCGTGTGCAAGGGCAAACAACACCTTCTTCTGTGCGTCATCGTTCTTTACTATAGAGTCTATATAGTCTGAAAAAATGTGGTTTGAAAATGCGTGAAACGTAAAGATATCGATTTTCCCGTTATTTCCCTCTGTCTGCATGTGCTGACTGGTAAGGTCTTTTAATTGTTTGCTCAATAGATTATTATAACAAAGAAAAAGACATCGCTTTCCCTGCGACACTAATCGCATGGCTTTTTTTATTGCAATCCATGTCTTGCCCGTTCCTGCAGCGCCCTGAATTGCAACCTTGTGTTTGTCTTCAAAAATATCTAGCAAGTAATCCTGAAAGAGGTTGATGTGGGCAAGTTCTCTTTTCTGTTGTTGCAGTGCCGCGCGAATTGAGAGTGGTATGTGCAGGGTTGGTTGTACTATTTTTTGAAATGTATGTGCTGCCTCAGGGGTCATTGTTCCTCTGTCAAAGCCGTAGTAGGGAGTGCGATACAATCCATCTATCCAGTGAGCAATATCGTCCAAATGATGATTGAAGAGAATATTGGTGCGTGTCATTTCCGGGTGTACGTGTGCAGGAACATATATGGTGTCAGGAAAACAGACTCCGTATGAAGCAATGCCTGGAAATGCATGTCCTTTTGATTGTTTTTTATAGAAATGGAGCAGAAAATACATGTTGTCCTGCACCTGACGAAATGGATCGCTGATATGATATATGCCGCTCTTGTTCTCCGTCGCCCATTCTCCGTTCTCTATGAGTATGCGTCCGCCTTTTACTTCGAGTACTAAAAATCCTTTTTCAGGATGAAAGATGATGAAATCTATTTCGCGTGGTGTATTTTTTTCTTCTGTCCAATGAAACGAATGATATACCGAGAAGGTATTGGGCAACTGCGCGTGCAGGGTGTCAAATATGGTTCTTTCTGCAAAGGAAATACCAGCGGATTCTGGCAGTGTTACAGGAAACATGCGCGCCATGTATT
>JAAONU010000171.1:0-15000 GCA_012932295.1 Cyclina sinensis
AATACCATGTTAAATCTTATCGGAATAAATAAAACAATTATCTTAATAATGTATGACAATATTTGAAGTAAGAGTAGATATCTTTGAAATCTATAATACCTGCCAAGAAATATACTATACTATTCACCGATATTTCGAGAACGGTTCCAAAAATAAGCTAAAGATGAGTGAAATATAGGTTTTTGAAAAATAAATGTAAATTTAACAGCTTTCATAGCTAAATTAACATAAATAAAAAAAACACAGATTTCAAAAATAAACATAATTATAAATTAAATAATCTTCAAAACAAATTTAAAAACAGTCAAGTTAACTGTCATTTACCTTAACAATGTTTGACAATATTTGGAGTAAAAATAGATAGCTTTGAAAACTATAATACCAAGAAATATACTGCACTTTTCAGAATATATTGCGAGAACAGTTCCTGTAACTAAGTTAAAGATAAACAAGATTCAGGTTCCAAAGATGTAAGTGTAAGTTAAACATTTTTTATAGCTACGTTAATGATAAATAATTACAAGTTTCAAAGATATACATGTAAATAAAATTACTTTAAAAAACAATCGTATAGAGAAAGTTTACGACTTGAGTTGAAGAATGAAAATGAATAAGCGAAAAACAGGTTCCAAAGATATAAATGTGAGTTAAACTTTTTTTTTATATAGTTACGTTATTGATAAATGAACACAAGTTTCAAAGATATCCATGTAAATTAAATAACTTTCAAAACAATCGTATAAAGAAAATTTACCGTTGACGTTTTGAGTTGAAGAATGAAAATGAATAAACGAAATACAGGTTCCAAAGATATAAATGTAAGTTAAACATTTTTATAGCTACTTAAATAATAAATGAACACAAGTTTCAACGATATCCATGTAAGTTAAATTACTTTCAAAACAATCGTATAAAGAAAATTTACCGTTGACGTTTTGAGTTGAAGAATGAAAATACATCATGTGTACTTATAGTACGTTTCATATACGTTTCTTGTTACAGTTTTTATCAGCCAGCGTACATGTAAAAACAGTCATGAAAATTTTCATTGATGATTTTAGCCAAAAAGTAATGTATGTACACAAGTGATACGCTTTGAGACGGTGTACACTAGTAAAACATCAAATATATTTAATTTATACACCAGTTATAAAAACGCAAAGGTAGCTAAATCTGGATGCATGAATGTACATGCATAAAGTTAATGTATATAGTAGCATGTATCAATTTAAGCTACTCGACCAGTAATTCACTAATATTTTTTATGTGAAGGAAATTCAGACTCGATATCTGTTAAGATCCAATAACGATTACTTAAAAATAGATAAAAAAGAAAGGAAAAACCCACAGGTAGTTATCGCTTTATAATCAGGTTAAACCCAGTTTAAATATAGTACAGGTAAATACCATGTTTTAAATATAGCACAGGTGTGCATGTTTTGATTGTCACCAACATTTAAAGGTGTAGTCACAATATAAACAATAAGCTTCATATATGAGAGATAACTTTTTTTTACGAAACGAAAGTAAAAAAAGCTATCTACTTCAAAAACTCGTAGCTTGACTTTATTTGGTTAAGTGGTACCAAACTTACTGTCCAAGAGATAACCTTTCTGCCATGCTAAGTAAAAGGAAACTTTCTATCGTACAAACTGAAAGGATATCTTCTCGAAGAAATAGCGTAAAGTAAAATATACACTGCAATTTGAAATCAATTTTGTAAATCAACGTCAAGTTATAGTATTTAGTTTACCTACAGCTCTGCATGCACTTAAGATCAGCAGACGTGTATGAACGGGTTATTCAAAAATGAGTTTGTAATTTTTAGAATGAGAGTTATTTGATGAAGCATGGTCGAGTACCTTTAACCTTTATACAGGTACGCATGGTTGACCTAATTATGGTATTTTTGTCAACATTGTATGAACAGGAACAATGCTTTTCAAACCTTTTAGATGCTTTTTTTTCAGTTAATTTATTAGAAAAAAACTAACTTTGAGATAGTTGACACACCTGTAATTGTGTTTATAAGTCGGTATGGAGTTGAGGAAAAACTATTGGGAAATGAATGATTACACATAATATAATAATAATCGACGACAGGTGTATAATAACAATATAAGAAGTTTGAATGCGTGTACAAACTTTGATCAAACAAAAGGAGCATTGAGGTTAGAAAATATCGCGAATCCAGCTTAGCGTGATGCCAGGTGTCCGGGCCAGGTTCAGAACTTATCCCGATGCTCCGGGGTCCGAACCTACTCAAGCAATAAAGCTGTATTAGATATTTACCAGAGAGGTTATATTATTAATATATTACCTTATAATCAGAGAAGTCACATTTTTAATATAACGGAACATATATGTTCATAATGGCACTAGTGTTTATTTATTGTCTCTGGTCCGACGGGGCACACGTAGAGACCCGGATGGAGGATCATTGTGTTCATGAGATGCCCACGCAGGTTGGCTATTGTACAGCTCAGTAATAATTTTGTCATTCATTTCTTTGATTTCAACTTTGTTGGATGTTGCAGATTTTTTGTAAAAAATTCGACCATCACTGGTCCAGTAAGTGTGGATGACTCCGTCTTTTCGAGCGTCGTTGAGTGCCGACACAATACGTTGACGCTTTTTCGTTAGGTCTTCTGTAAGAAAAACTTTGAAGCTTTCAGTTTTTTGTGATTTTAAATTTCTCTTTTGTGTGAAAACTCTGACCTTAGTGTCTATATGCTTAAATTTACAGAGAATTTGGATACGTCCCTCTTTCTCTTGCCCAATGGGATGCACGCGCTCTATGTCGTTTTCGCTGATGGGAGGGGTAACATTGATTTTATTGTTACAAATGTCTACGGCTATTTTCTTATACTTTTTGTCTTCTTTTTGACGTTTTTTATCACCTGTTTGGTTCAAATTTGGCGAAGAAATACTGGTGGCATTTTCACTTTCATCACCTTGAATTGTAACGGTGTCAGATTCTGATTCACATTGGTTTGGCTCATTTTCATTCTGCTCTGTGAATAAATATTCCTTGTTCACATTAACAAATCGAACTGAATTCCGTCGCCCATACTGCTCAAGATTGTCTAATTTTGTTTCAAGGCTCTCAATGGTGTCTTCAGCAAGTTCAACTCGATGTTTGAGTCTGTAGTTTTCAACTTTCAGAAATTCAATGCTTTTGTTCTGTTTGGCTAGTTCAGCGGTAAATTCTGTAATGCTCTTGGTTTGCTCTTTGATTGAGTCAGTCAGGGGACCTAACATCTCCTTGAATGCAGAACAAACATTGTCACAAATTGTTTTCATCACACAGGGGTCACATATTGCTGATTTAACTTGATCTTTAAAATTTGTAGAGTCAGACAGTTGATAATTCATAGAGGGATTCAAACCTGTAGAGCCTGTAGGATTCAAACCTGTAGAGCATGTAGGACTAGCTATATCACCTGGTGACGTATATTCTTTCAGCCTTGACGTCGGTGGATCGTTGGCTGCATCTGAAGGGCTGGTAATCTCCTCATGTACACGTTTTTGGGGAGTCCCTAGTGTATAGCTATACACTTGTGGTCCTTCAGAATTCATATTTGAAATCATATAAACAAGATATCGGTTTCGATCAGGTTATATAAAAGAGTCAATAGTCAATAGTCAATACAACGATATGTCTTTGTTTGCTGTTATCAACTCACTATGTTTACCTGTTCACCTGTTCACCTGTATCGATAATAAATCCAGGTTTTCTAAGCAAAATTCACTATTACACACTGTTTTCCAAATAGATCCAATAAATTAAAGATTTATATCCATATTTCCACAAAGATATAACGTTTACAAGTTCATTTTACTGCGAAATTTCAATGATTTTCCACCATTAATAACTTGTCAATGCACCTTAACCGCCATCTTGAAATGAGTTTTTGCAAATAATGTTTCCAATTTTGGAAATCATTCACAAATAAATGCAATTTTATTTAAAACATAAAATTTTAAGAAATGTCTTTAAATTCCCAGTGATCACTCAGCTGGATCCGGAATTATCTACACATAAAGACATTCCTGGATTCCCCGATTCTCAAATAATTGACCGAGATCACAAATGAAATACAGGTCCATGTAAGCTTGACATTTAATGCAGTGAGCATAAAATCTTATTTACATATGTCGAGCCATTCTGTAAAAGAACTTTGTAAGTCAGGAATGCAGATGATACTTATCATTCATAACTATCCTATATGTTTAAAAGTCCTGGGAGAAGTTGTTCTTGAGTAATTGATTTGAACCCGATTCAAGTTTTTTTCCCGTGCGCCCAAAATATACAGAGATCATTTACTTCTCCATAATTATTTTTAAGTCTGATTATTTTAGAAGCAGAATTTCTTTAGTTATTGATCGGAAACCCTTGAAAAGATAAAATTTATATACTTATCATGCTCAGTTATCCTGAAAATATGAGGGTACTGAAAGCAGTTCTTCTTGGGTTATTGAATTGAAATCGTTTTAAAGGCTTTACCTTTAAATCGGTGTGCCTAGAACGAAATGGGACATCTGCCAATCTTTCCGTAGAGTAGGAAGGTCCTAGTTGCCGATGTGCTTGAGTTATTGTTTGGAAATCATTTTTAATCTACAAACTCATGTCAGCTTGAACCATGACGTAGAGCCTCCGCCCCCCAAAAATAAATAAATATGGTTAATCAACACAAGGCAACCTCCCTATATACTACATGTTGACTATCTGTGTTATTTGCTCTTATATTATTGATGGGAAATAAAGTGGTCAACTGAAAGTCTATCGACCGACATCTGCAAACAATATGTCCCCTCTCAGTTGAACAAAAGCGGGGGATGGGGGTGCACAATGAAAATTGTTTCTGATAATGCACATAAACAAGTACGTGTCTACAAAACTTATGCAGATGTGTATCTAAACAGCCCGCCACATCCCTATCCCAGCCGCTACAACAAAGTTTGTATTCATTCATTTTAAAGACCCATTAATATTTAAATGGTTCCGTTCTTAAATTTCAAAAAATAGTATTCAAATGTCTAAGATCTGATCTCCACTTACTCTTTTTGTTTAAAAATTTAAAAGCTGCTTAGGTATTTTGCATGGCATACTAAATTTGCATATATTGGTAATCACTTGACGTTCCCGATTGTTCTTGTACAGTGCGTAAACGAAAGACGTCATCCGAAATGAATTAAAAACGTTAAATCAGTTTTATTGTGAAATGCTTCATTGAATTATGTCAACCCGCCTTTCTAAATATCCTTTTTACGATCGCTACTCTTTCGAAGAATCGGAAGTAAGATACTTATTGAGGTTTGGAATCATATCAATTTTCAAGGAGAAAAGAATACTCAAAATGATTGTTTTGAGCTTTAAGGTGGCTTTAACGGATGAAAACTGTCTAGAATGTTGTGTTCTGCACACTGATGACGTTGAAACAGAGACGCGTAATTTACATGTAAGTTTTAGATTTGTTTGACAAAAAAGGCTCGCTATCGGCATATAAATCTAGACGTATTTAACAAAAGCATTTGTCACATAATATTTATCAAAGCTACGCGCTAGACTTTCTCAATGCATTAGCAGTTGTAAGATTCTTTGCTCATTAACTTGGAGTTTAATTAAATGACTTCACTGGTAATAGTCTTTTAGACAAAACCTTTAAAGCGACTATCTCACAGAGTGTAGCTTAAAATCATTTTTCTATAAAATTAAAGATAAGTTAATATACTATGAAAAAACAACAAAGACATAATTTTATGCTTATATATATTATGAAAACTAAAGAAAAATACTTTTCGACAGGATTCGAACCCATCCCATTAAAGTCAGTAAAATAAGGAGCAGCGACCTAGACCACTGAGCGACTACAATACGTTCATGACTTATGTCAAATATAACAATATAAAGAAAATATCTACCACGCGACTGTCGGGGTAAGTATGAATGAATGAATGAATGAATGATTAAGCATTTATTAGTTATTCCGTTTTTTGTTAAACCTTTACAATTTTCTTTTTTGTAATATTTATAGAAGCAATTAGTGAAAGTTAACTGAAACCGTAAATCCTTATGATATGCAATTATTTGTTTGATAAGAGGGTCCTTGGTATTTTTATTGAACAGTCACATTTTTTTCCTTTAAAGTTATTTCTTACGTAGCATTTAATAGCACAACATCGTAACCTTTACCATAAATTATGTTTATCGTAGAAAAAAATCGATTTTTTCTCAGTATTTGACGATGTTTGGCATTAGAAACGTTAAATTCATGGAATGTTTTTATTTCTGCAATTTTGTCAGATAATTTTTAAAACAACATTCAGAATGAATTAAGTTGCTCAGTTTCCAGCCTTTATTGTTTTGCACAGTGGTTTTATGGCAGAGAGTTGTCTGTCTATCTACCTATTTTTTTTTTAATAAACAGTTTAAAATGATCTTGAACTTCTATGCTTTGTTGAAATCAGCCGGTCGCTGTAATATGCTACTTGCTTTATGACTGGCTGTTATTGATAAAGGAATATGATTTATTGATGTCTCCGCCCATTGACAGCTGCTAACCCATACATTTTAGAGCAAATCAGGTCTACTGCAGGTCCAAAGTTACAAAAAAAGTCACAGAAACGTTGAAAAAATATGATTTAGATAAAGATGTTTTGTTGCCCATTCATGTATTTTTTGGTTGCCTGTCAATGTTTTTTTTATGTATTGGTACAAACAAATATAATGAGTTTTCGCTAATTAGGTGTCAAATTTTCCAATTATTTTACAATATGCTTATTTTAACGTGTATCATCTACCATATCTTGAAGTTGATTTGATGATAACAACGGTAGTTTAAAATCAATTCTGCTGTGATCAGCAGCTGGTGTAAATCATTTATGGTTATTGGACATTATAAAAAATTCTGCGTTAATGTTCATAGTCCTATTAATTGGTAGTGTAGCATTCAATATTCAAAGGTTTGCGTCACAGCAGCTAGATCACTTTCACGGTATAAGGAAAAACAAATCATCGATAATTACGGAAATCAATTAGATATTTTGTAACTGTTTGCACATTTTTCTTAGTCTATTCCTTATCAATTTTGCAGGTGTCCTTACAGGAATAAACACAATTTCCATTAATTCAAAATTTCCTCAGTCGAAAACTCATTTAAAATCAAACAGGCTTCATACACGATACAAAATTATTCGAAGGAAAATGAGTGCGTTATCACAATATATTACGGTGCCTGAAATTGATAGTCAAAAATACTTAATAAATTTTAATTTTAAGAGTGAGTCTTTCGCTTATCATCTCTGAAAGGAATACTTTAGAAAGAATAATATAAACTTTGACCTACATTCATGTACCTGTTTGAATCTTTTATTTAGAAAAGAAATACTAAACAATATGGTATTTTACACTGTAAGTAAATTAAAAGATATTGAAACCATTTGCTTTTTATTGCCGCCTTGTTTAACTATAAACTCATAGAAATCGTCTTTTTCATTTAAAGGTACTTGAAAAAATAAAATTTCTTCGAGTACAAAAAGAAAATCATATTTGTTAGGAAATTTATATACATTACTTTTTCTTCAATCAGATACGCACGTTACATGAATAATGTGTTTTCGGCATGTTTTGTTCGTATCCATTTTGAAATTTGATCAAATATTCATAAAATACAACATGAAAGAACTTGTTATTCACAAACACACAAAAATTGGAAATATGATCGAAAATTAATTTAAATCAACTAAACGGACATTTTATTCAAAGACCAACAATGAGTTTACTTTGTTGTTTTCTACTACGTGTCGGCAACAATTTTGACATTGCATCTTAATACTTTCAAGTCGGAATTTTTTCTTTTTCTGTATGATTAGTATTGATTCCACAATAAGAATACTACCTACGTAAAAAAGAAACAACGACAAACACCTTATACCGAATACAAAATAGTACTCCATGTCAATAATCCTCAGTTAGGTGTTTATGCCCCCGGGAGAGCGTTTTGTTTTTGGTCTGTCTGTGTGTTTGTTTGTCATAACCTTGACATAAGTTAGTATATTAGCAAAACACAAGCATTGTGGCTGGATTAACAAGAAAAAACTTTGGATCATAATGATGTCCTCAGCTATAAACATGTCAGAGATGGAACTGAAAAAAAAACAACAACACAAGACTGATTTATGTCTTAAAAAGTTTAAGAAAATGGTTTCTAGAACCTTTCTGATCAAAGATATACCAATAACTTGACTTTAAATCAAAACAAGCGATGGCTTGGTGATCTTGGTCTTCTTTCTTAGAACACGTAAGTGCCTAGCCTTTAACAGTCTTTAGTATTAAAACTTAATTATTCAATATCACTTAATTCAACAAATTAATTGGCGTTATTTTTGAAGTTTTAAAATGAATAGCTTTTCATCAATGATAAATCAGAAATGTATCCATGTTTAACATACTTAACTGTTTACGCTTATAAATCTCAATAAATGAGATTATGATAGTGTTCTAATCTGTACATACAAAACATTCAATGTATTTTTTATCCAGTCAATGACAATCAATCAAAATCTTAATTTAAACATACCTTGAGCACATGAGAAAAAAAAAAGAAAATTGATAAACTTTAGATCCATTGGTGATATAATAACACCCCAAGAAACCAAAGAAGTTGTTGTGGAGTTGTTATCCAGAGGTCACTAGTTCGACTCACCTCCACTAACGTTACTGATTGTCTCGTACGGGACATTAAACGGATGTCCAGTGTATTGCAACTAACACGTTTCTTTTATCTATTTCGATCCAAAATCATTTCAATATTTTGTGTGATTTGAAGGAGAAATTTAAATGTAGAGTTTCATGTTTATCTTGTTTTCAAGTTGTTTTTTGGTTTTTTTTGCACCCCCACCCCGCGCCAAATCAGTAAAAAAATGAGTAATACTGGACACTATAAAGTTATTACTATAAAAGTAGATGTATTAGGTGCAAATTCTTAAACTTCTCATGCGCTCAGAACTTTTTAGGCTCTTTTTGCCATTCGTAAACTAAAAGCTAGCTAACAAGTGAAATGTGTGTACGTGTTATAGTCTGTTTTTAGAGCATTTGGCAAGACACCTTAATCAACTCCATATGGATCACAGGAATATAATAATGTTCTGAAGGATCTGTCTGCAACAAGATGATATTGATGTAGATCCGAGAGTGAGGCAGTATTTGGACAGTCTTCCAGGTAGTAATGATGAGGTAGGTGTCAGTGATATCATAAACTCAAAACACCAATTTAATCACTTAATCAGTTTATTAAGGAGTCATCAAATATTGCTTGCACACCTTCCTAATAATAAATTAACGTCCATTAAATTGAGACGATGGTTACACAATTTTCATAGAGGAATCCATATATCAGATTTTTGAAAGCAATCTTGACTTCTATGTTCAACACAAGGCTAAAATCCAACGCGCATTAGACATCTATAATGATTGTCTTTGAGTAACGGATAAAATGTTAAAAATTATCTGAACATGATGTGTTTCAGATAAACTTAACATACCCCCACAAAAAATAAACAAAAAAATAATGCGACGGGGTTGGAAGGTGTTTAAACTTCATCCACCTTTGTCCTTGATCTTCATGTGACCTCCTGACAAACGTCCTTGTTTTTGAAGTTACATAAATGAACCTTTAACTAGTATAATTTTTCATGCAGACTTCAACTTAACTTTGGTTGACCTTGACCTACTTCCTTGTTTTTGAAGATATATCATTGAAATTTAAACTTTTTTATGTTTGCACACAGACTTCCGATTTGTTTTAGGTTTACTTTGAAATGAGGCCTTCTGTCTTAGTTTAAAAATAGTTTTTGATATCTAATACGGTATTTGAACCGTCTACCATTTAGCACATGCCTTAGGTGCCCTCACCCTGTCACGAGCCAAGATAGAGAGCGGTGTTCCTCGGTTGTTCATAGTTTACACAAATTTAAAAGAACAAAGCAAAAATTTTTTTATATTCAATGATTCTATTCAAATTCCTAAGTACATAAAATTTCAGTAAAGTTTAAGGAAGATAGATTAAACAATTATATGTAATAATGTCAGTTCAGTTTATGTATTTGCTTGTACTCTATGCACGTTTATCCTTAACACTAAGGTCTGAATGCAAGTTGAGTTCCACAGCAGAAGTACAGCTATCGCAGATCTTAAAATGATACTCCGACGTCATCGTTTCGCCACCTTGTCACATAAAATGTATGTCACTCCGACAAGTTTAACAAAACAACTTGTCACCTAGAATATATGTTACTCCGACAAGTTTAACATCAACTTGTCACATAAATATTTGCCACTCCGACAAGTAGCTTACGTCAACTTCATATAAAATGAACCTATCACCGACATTACTGTCGTTCAGCCCTTCTAAAGATTCTTAGACCTTCTGTGACCTTCGACCTCTGACTACACTGCTCAAGTATAGTATTGTCACCACAAGCAAGCTTATAATGTCAGCGTCAACCATGAAACCTATAGACAAAATAAAATGACCTTGGTACAAACAAAAAGAAAAAAAAACATTCTTAACTCAAAGGTAAACTCTATATAGAAAATTTCACCATAAATTCAGTTAAATTAGAGAATGCAGATAATAGGTTTTAACAATAGGCTAAGAGAAGATTATACGCAAGTACTGGCTAAAAGCAGAATTGCATATCATGGCTGTTTTTTTATTTACATAAAGTTAAAAAACAGAAAATGAATGCTAGTTCAGTACAAAAATATTTACAGAACAATTTCTAGCAAATTAAAATAAATAAAATAAATAAACATACCCTGGAGTGTGTAAATGTAAGCAGAACAACTGCAGAAAATAATGTGTTACCAAAGAAACCCCAGCCCTTCTAACTAGTCTGTCCAGCTGGTCAGTCAAAAATCTTACTAATGACCTGATGTACACACGTATATATATATGACCATCTCAATGTGATCAGTCAAGTGATAAAAAACAGGTAGAGCTGGCTTCGATAAAAATTAAACTCTTTTAACAACACCACATTCACAGTTTTAAATTCACCAAGGTAATTTATTATTTGGTTTCTGTACAAGTAAAATCAATATATTAAAACAGATCTAAAACAAACGAAACAAATATTTGATTTGTGACACACCCCTCCGCGAATTGTTTGATAGTTTCTTTTCAGGTGTTTGAGCGACTCAGGACCATTTGGTCCTCTTGTCGTTTTTAATCTTTACTATAGCAATAGCTGGTAGTTAACTGAAGCGCTAACACTCTATGGTACGCACTTATCATTTTGATAGAAAAAGGTAAAATTATTAGCGCGTTGTATTTAAATTGCTCAATCACTTTTCTAGATCACCAGCATAACACCTTTTTCCTTGAGTTATTTATCTTAAAACAGAAAATTCTCGTAATTTTATGATGCAGGTAAACGTTTATGAAGAAACTTTTTGAATCTATGAAATAATTTCATTTCTGTGATTTGCTCACTAAAGTTTTTTAACATCATCCATAGCTTGAAACTTGAAAGTTGCTATGCAACCTGCCTGTTCTTTATAATACTGAGATATGACGCAGTATATTGTATAGTAGAAAGTTGTCTGCCTTGCGGTCTGTCTGTTTCTTTCAAAGTGTTTCTGCACATTAACGTTTGGTGTAAATCGGCTTGTCGCTTAATGTGCTACTAGCTTTATGATTGGTTGTTATTGAGCTTAAACCTTCCTACCCGTAAATTATAATTTATTGATCCTCCGCCCAGGAAAGTTGCTACCTCACACATTTCAGTCTTTATTTCACATAAAGTAACAAAAAACCAACTCAGAAATTTTCTATTAAATATTGTATTTAAAGATCCTTTGACGCCCTTTTATATATTTTCTATATGCTACATTATCGATGAGATAAGATTTTTATGTTTTCACACGGGTAAGTGTTACGAATTTTGCTCGTAATATTTTCCGATAATATAACTTTTTACTGTTCAGTGCACATGGTTTATAGATGCAACCTCTGACAACCTATATGAGGATAGTGGTTTAAAGCGTTGGTTTTCGATGCGGTAGGACCAGAGTTCGAATCCTGTTCTGGGTAGTCTCTTTCAAGATGCATTTCATCTTTCTGTTACGAGCTTTTATGTCCGTAAGATAGTAGCTCTTCCGAGATAACCCCTTGATTTAATAATATCGTAAGAATCTTCATTGTATATGCATTTTAAACGTTTATCAGCCATACCTTGGAGTTGATTGGACGGTAACAACGGTTGTCTATAATCTATATGTATCCATGATTATACTGTTGCTATTATTTTAATATTATTTTCTGCTTTGATCAGCAGCCGCATTAAAGCAATAGGTATAAATCAATTCATCGTTATGAGATACTATGACAAATCCTGAGCAAAGGTCCATAGTCCTATTTATTGGTCTTTTAACATTCAATATTTAAAGGTATGCGTCACAGCTGTTTGCGCACACTCATCGTTAATCAAACTTTACATAAAATATGTAAAACAAAATATATATCACTTTTTAAGGAAGAATTACAGAAAGCAAACCAATATTTCACACTTTAAAAAGTGTGAAAAGTGTAAAACATTTAACCTTCAGCCATATAACAACACGTAAAAACAAACGATGAAGACTGTCTCATAGTTACATTTCTTTTAAAGTCACCTTATAGTTGTCATTGTCGTCATGTTAAACCACACTTTAATAGAAACGAATCTTAAAGAGTACAATTTCTATATGAGAACGATAAAAAAGCACAATTGTTAGGACATACGCAATGCTTCATAAATCACTCTTCTATGAAATACGAACGTTACGTAAACAATTAATTTGGGTTGTTGTCAAATTTTGATAAAATCTTCAAAGTACATAACATATAAAAATTATTCAAAGATCAACAAAATAATTAGGGTGCAAACGATGTGAATATAAAAACGAACATTTAATTTTTAAAAAAAAAGAGACCAACAATGTATAAACTGTGTTGTTCTCCACGTCAAGAAGGCAAACTCTTTGACCTTGCAATTAATATATCCTTTCATCGGAATCTGAACCTTAGCTTTTTAGCATGTTCTGTAACATCATTCTTCATAAGTAGAAAAAGACATATCACATTTAAACAAAAAAGTGCTACATAACAATATTAAATATAAGGTGAGAAAGTGTCGGTTAGAGAAACCTTGTATGACATTTTCGTTACAGTTTGCTTATTAGAAATCCATTGAAAACTGTACCACAAGAAACACGTTTCTTAATCGAAATAGAATTTACCAAGAATTTCGAGTAAACCCTATTTTCTTAATTCTGCAGACACTTTTAGCTTGTACGGAGCTCTATTCGAAGTAAATGACATTCTGTTACATTAAAATAATAATTTCGCGAAACAAGGTTCTTATGGAATATTTAGATAAAATATTAAAAAAAACTGTAGATTTTTACGACGTTTTGATAATTTTTCTTATGAATTACTTTTTCCGAATTGGAACTTATCAACATACATTGTAATTTCGCTTTGGTAAAATCTGAATGCTTTCATTGATACATTTTTTTTTGAATCGTGTAATATAATCGTTAAATGGTAGTTCATGTAATTGCATGCCTTCTCGATAAAAACATACTCTCCAAAACATGTTTATCTCCAGGCTCTCCAATTACAAGTGATTTTTAGCAATTTATTTTCACAGAACAATCAATCTTTTCCACAGCGATTTGATAAAGTCTGCAAGAGACATAAATGTTAGAGTATTACTGTTCGAGTTGTCTTGTGTGCTGAAACTGTTATATTGTCGGCCAAGGTCTGTCAAGGTTGAGGAGTCAGGTTCTAGCAGGCTTGCCGCAGGCAGAACAAACGTCCCTTGTTTTATACGAGATGCAAACCATGCGTATCTGAATATATATAAAACACGTAATTTTTCAACATAAAAAACATAACATAACATGGTATGAACATTACATAACACAAACATAAAAACGACATTAATATTTCCATACCATTAACATATTTTAACATAACATGATCTTACCATTAACATAAGATTACATAACATCATAACAAGACATCTGTTTGTGTGTTATCTAAACGCTGTCTTTGTCCTTTGATACACTTTTATTTGACTGAATAACTGTGACAGTAGATGAAAGATGACACTTTAAATGTCCTAAGCCCTATTTATGTCTTGCAGTGTTTAAGAACTCTTGATCAAAGAGATAAGGAAAACAAACCACTTGAACCTTAGTACATACGTGACTGAGTAACCTTTGGTATACAAATGTGTCTAACAATTAAATTGTCTGTGATGTTAGGAATTCTGACAGTCAAGAGAAAAATCATTTCAACTGAAAATTGAACGACTCAAGTTTAATGTGGCGCGACTTTTGTATCACTCAAATAAATAACCTTTTTTATCAGTGATGAAATACTAGGCCATTTTTTAAATGTATGCATGCTAAATATTTATAACATTTACGTTGAAAGGCTACATAAATGAAAATATGATAATGTCCTACGCTGCCTATAAATCAGTATGTAAAAACATTTAATAATCCTTCATCAAAAATTAATAGCAAAGTCGAATTTCAAAGGTTTTATAACAAGACACAATAAACTAGGTCATATTGTTTCTTCTCAAAACACATCAGTTACGTGGTAACCTAGTTAAGAAATACTTACGCTCTTGTTCTTTTGATTTTTATCAGCAGTTCAGATGCAAGGCCAACACATGTAAACAATTAATTTCCAACATGCTGATTTATCATTTTAGGAAACATTCAGTGTTGATATGACGGAAATTAATATTCTGTAATTTAAAATAGCCATACACAATTTGTTATGTATTCTATATATCAAAGAATCTTCGTAAATAAAAAATACGATACATAATTCAATATAGATGTATGAAGTGTTTGACAACCTAAATCTATTGATGAAAATTCACATTAAAAAATTCAAGAAAGGGTTGCATTTAAGTAAACGGTACCAGTTTCAT
>JAAONU010000129.1:0-25000 GCA_012932295.1 Cyclina sinensis
ATGTTGGATTCTGCTTCATCTGGTGCTAGGGGCCTTGTGACCCCTCATTATATTTATTGTTTGAAGATAAAGTGTCCTCTTCTGGTTTCAGACTATTCAAGTATTAACAAAAATTTTCAGAACATTTCCTAAGTAAAAAAGTGACATAACTTTGTCAATATGTAAGGAAGAGTTGTAGAACTTGTCCTGTTGTGCTTGCCTGTGACCCTCCATGTACATTTTGAATTTCAACTTAATACCTGTTTAGGCTTCAGAGATATTATAGTACATGCACATTTCAAGATTTTTTAAAGTAAAAAAAAGGCTTAACTTTGTCAAAATGCAGAACTGAGTAATAACACTTGGCCTGCTAATCATGCTTGCATCTCCTGGAATCCATTTAATTTTCAAGAGTACATCTGATCTGGTATCAAAGATTTTTAAGTAAATGTTAATTTCAGAAAATTTTCTTTGTAAAAAAGAGGAATAACTATGTTAAAATGCATTAAAGAGTTATGAAAATTGGCCTACTGAGCATTCTTGTGACCCTTAAGATATATTTAAAGTTTTGAATCAGATTAAATTACAGAGTTATACATCATGACACATGGAACTGCACTGGGATGCTGGATTGATATTTTAAGCTTCAAGTTCAAATCAATACTGGTTCCAGAGATATGCCAGAAAAATGTAAATTTTGGGATATTTTCTAAGTTAAAAAGGAGCATATTAAGTTCAAAATAAACATCAGAGTTATTCAACTTGCCAAATGGAGGTGCTTATGATATTGCATAAATATTTTAAGTTCCTATCCATTCTGGTTCCAGAGATATTCAAGAAAAATTGTAAATTGTGGGATATTTTCTGAGTTAAAAGGGGCATAATTATGTCAAAATAACTATTAGAGTTATCAAACTTGACACACGAAGTTGCATTGTGATATTGCATCGATATTTCAAGTTTCAAGTTATAACTCTACCGGTTCCTGAGATGGGACAGGACGGGACAAAGTGATTCCTATATAGCCCTATAAATTTCCGGGGACGTTCATACCTCGACAATTTATGATGTTTGTGTAACAGGTGGGGAAAAATTGTGGCTCAACCGGGACATGAACCCGGGGCCTTCCCAAACAGGGCAGACACTCTACCAACTGATCTACTTAGCCACACGGTTCTGCCTCATCAATTTAGGGGGAGGGCATAACTAAAAAAATTCTTTGTGGAGGACCTCTAGCTATGCTCCATGCAATATATTTTAGCCCTTGACTTTGTGGTATATGGCAAGTTTAAAGTTTTCCCTATACAGGTCTTTTC
Source organism: Cyclina sinensis (assembly GCA_012932295.1). Taxonomy (NCBI): domain Eukaryota; kingdom Metazoa; phylum Mollusca; class Bivalvia; order Venerida; family Veneridae; genus Cyclina; species Cyclina sinensis. The sequence goes on from JAAONU010000129.1 coordinate 1,296, forward strand.
AAAATCAAGTGTCTCCAGGGATAGGGCCAATTTTGACCCAAGAGGCATAATCTGAAATAACTTGGCAGAGGACCTCTACCTGATGCCCCATGCAAAATATCTAAGTTGTAGGCCTTGCGGTTTCAGAAAAGAAGATTTTCTAAGGTTTTTCCCTAAATAAGCCTATATAAAAATCAATTGGCCCGAGGAAAATGCCTACATTTTCCTCAACACTGTTATTATAACATTTTCATTATGTTAGTTTATCTATGTATGTACATGTATGTGGAATAAATCCTCCGTCAATTTGTGTACAATGATCGCTAAAAGGGGAGAAATCTTGGGAATGTGGGTTTTCTAACCTAGACCAGTTGTTAAAAAACAGTTCATATCTAATATCTGTGGACTCGGTCGCTCTATATAAGGCCATCATGACCGATTTGTTTTTCGATACATTGGTTTTTACTTATTCATGCTACTTTCAGTAAAGATACTGCAATACAAGTAATCATTTCTTCCATTCAAAAGATGATGTAGAGCCCTTTGACCTTTTGTAGCAGCGCTTCTTTCTCTGCTAAATCTCTGCAACACTTTTGTACTTGTAATGTAAAAGGAGACGAAATACCTATTTTATAATGTGACTAAAAAGTAATTTTCTAGAACAGAATTGACGCGTAGTAGTCATGGCAAAAATGTGACGTCACCAAACAGCAAGTCTATTAGTTGGGGAATAAAAAAAAATCAACTTTCAGCTCGACATTCCTTTTTATTTTTTTGTTTCTTTATCTTTCTGCTAAAAGTCAAGACGAATGTCGAGCTAGCTCAACCTTTAGCTCGACTTTCGATTTTATTGTATTTTTGATTTCTTGATGTAGAGCCGAATGTCACGCTTCAGTTCGACTTATGCTTAATAATATCTTCGTAATTCGATTGTTGAGCTAGATGTCGAGCTGGCACAACATTCAGCTCGACATTCGTTGTTAAAAGATTTCTCGTTTCCCTATTGTCGAACCGGCGCAACATTTGCCTCGAAATTCGTTTCATATCGTCCCGAATACATCCAGAGGAGGCACTGTGGTCCAGGGGTAGAGCGTAGGGCTCCGGATCCAAAGGTCGCGGGTTCAAATCCCGTCAGAGGCGTGAGAGAATCATGATCTTCACATTCCTCCATGCTGCGCGAATACTGGTATGGAACCCAGGAGGCAGTCATCGAGCGTGATGAATCTAAGTTGTAAGAACTTGTATCGCAATCGATGTAAAATAAATGAGTCTAAACTAAACATCCAGGTCAACATCACGTTTCGCATTTTCAGTATTTGAACAGAATTTGAAATGTGTGAAATAATTGTTTTTCACAATTTATTATGATATAAATGAGAAATTATGTGAACCCTGTTTTTGTTGTTGTTGCTTTTCCCCTTGTTTTAACCTTGTTATATGCCCTAAGTTTTAGTGTCTAGATTTATGAATATTAATTCTTCGTTTATACATTACATTCAAAATGCAAGTGACAGATAAAAATAAACACTTATGTCCTCATAGGCATTAAGAATTTACTGTCTTAGATTTATTTCATATCTAATCCAAAAGAAAGTGAATACGATTTTGCTTTTCTAAGAAAATTTATACATTGAGGCTATCTTCGGGAAAAAATGCTATCCAAATATATTTCCGTACAGCTGCTCGAACTGAGCGAATCCGGGATTTTGAAAACGCCACGTTTTATTGCGGAATATTCTTGTCATCCGTGTGTACGAACACTGCCTCCACGACAGAGTTACAACAAAACAACTATTAGAATCACTAGAAATACATGTAAGACATCATAACTTTCGCCTTGCGGGAATAACACTTCACAGAGAAAACCATTATTGTGCCATAGTTTTCTACAAGAATATATGTTACTGGTATGATGGACTTTCTGGAAATCTTCAGCCATTACCACCAGACTTAGAAACTTGGTTTCTAAGTCATGCGGTCTACTGTTCTTTGTTATACTATAAGTACTGTTTTTTTCGGCGAGGGTGTTTTTGGCATCTTAACGATCGCCTGCCCTAACGCCTAATGTAAAAAAAACACAAATACCACACCTGAAATAAGTACAGTTCAACATTTTCTGTATTTTTATGCCCCTATCGAAGATGAGGGGGCACATTGTTTTGCAAATGTTCGGCCGGTTGGTCGGTAGACATTACGTTTCCCGAAAAAATATAGAGAAAATCCTTATACTAACCTTCCTCAAACTTGATATATAGGTTGGTTATAGCCAGTATATGACCCATATTGTTTTTCAAGTCACCAGGTTAAAAGTCAAGGTCACAGTGACCGTGAAAAGCAAAACGGATTGCAATCAATAACTATAGAAAGCATGGTCCCAGGTTTTTCAAACTTAATGTGAAGATTGGTCATGACCAGTAAATGACACCTGTAACTTGGTATATAGGTTGGTTATAGCCAGTATGTGACCATTATGTTTTTCAAGTCACCAGGTCAAATGCCAAGTTCAAAGTGATATTGAAAATCAAAATGATATCCAATTAATAGTTATAGAAAGCTTTGGCTCATGTTCTTCGAATTTGATATATAGGTTGGCAATGACCAATAGATGACCCCAATATCATTTCAGGTCACCAAATCAAAAGCCGAGGTCACAGTTACGTTCTATAGCAAAATGGATTTCTGATCAGTTACTATAGAACCCTTTGGGCAATTCTCCTCAAAACTTCATAGGCAGGTTGGTCATGCCAATAAAATGACCCATATTAGTTGTAGAGTTATTAGATCAAAGGTCAAGGCCACAGTACCCTTGATAAGCGAACCAGTTTCTGGGCTCAGGTTCGTCAGGGAATCCTTGGGCTCAGATTCGTCAGACTTAGTATGTAGATTTGTCATGATCAGTAGATTACAACGGTCATTTTTCAGGTCATTGGGTCAAAGGTCACCATGGCTTTGAAAATCAAAATGGTTTTCGATGAATAGTCCATCAAACTTAGTGTATGTGTTGCTCATGACCAGTACATGACCCCTTTAGTTTTTCAGTTCTCTAGGTCAAAGGCCAAGATAACAGTGACATTGAAAAGCAAATGGTATCTGATGAATAACCGTAGAACGCTTGGCGCATGTTCCTCAAACGTGGTATATAGATGGTTCATGAGTAGTAGATGAGCCCTTTAGTTTTTCAGGACATCAGGTCAAAGGACAATGTCACAGTGACCTTAAATAGCACAATGGTTTCCGATTAATAACTGCAAAACGCTTGGTTTCATCTCCTCATAACTTTGTAGCTACCTCTAGGGATAAGTCGCTACGGGGGCATATATGTTTTACAAACATCTTAAGTTGTCCTCGACTTCATATAAACACTCTTCAGAAAAAGCGAATATGTAGAACTGCGATTTTTTTATCATTCTCTCATATAAAGGTAGAAACAGTAATATGAGATTTTTTTCTTTTGTAAAAATCTTACAAGATATATTCATATAACAATTTCCCTTTCAGTTATACTTGAAAATATAAACAACATTGAATTGAAAAATGTGGCTATTTTTTCATGGTTTATGTGATTTCGAAATGAACTATGGAATGTAACTGTGTTTTAACAAGATAAGTGTTTTGTATATCAATAGGGTGTTAAGTTTTGGTGTTTTTACTATCAAGTCTGATCATATTTGTCAAGGTCTTGAAAAAAGCATGTGATGTTATGTCATTGTGTACTGTTTGTTGTGAAACCTCTATATATCACAAAAATGTTTTTGTGTAAGTGAAACATTTAATTTTGTTGCAAATACTCGTTGACATTGAAAAGTAATGTTCAAATGCAAAATTGTTTATACGGCAGTGATAGCAGAGTAACTGGTTATAAACATATTACAGACTTTTCTATATAAGCTGCCTATTTGATTATGGATACATTAAGTAGTGACTCTTTTTACGCTGAAGCGTCTGTACACTGTACTATTCTCTTATGTCGCAGTGATATTATGTGTCGCAACCTATTCTAAATGTCGCAAACATATGTCGTATAATATGTCACGTTATCTATAACTGCGTCAATAAAAAGAAGGAAATGCAAAACTTTATTTATAATTATATCTAATTTATCAAGCGGATAGAAACAAGTTTAAGATTCTTTGTATTATATTTGGTTAAACAATATTTATTTCATAGATATTTACTACATTAACAATACGTTCATTTGCACAATATAAAAATCCAAAAAAGTTTACGTTAGAAACTTCTATAAATGCAGCTTCAAAATCCGTAAATATATAGCGGCTATAAACATTTCCTTTTTTCAAGATTATATTTATTTCTGGTATTGTAAGGGTATTTAGACAAGCGCAAAGCCAGCAGGCGGATCGAAAATGGTACGAGTCCACATATACTCTGTACTGTGCAGAACACGGTGAAATAAACTTTTTATTCGATATAATTGCATACATTTTACACATTGGGACGATTTGTAGTCAAATAGATTAAAATAAAAAAAAGGGCCGTCAAAGTGTAGATTTTAATTAACTCTGAATATGTCTTCGCCAGTATGTTTAGCACGTGGCTAGTTTAACTATACCAATTTTACGCATGTGCATTCAATATAGAATCAAGCGGTAAAAAGTAAAGTAATATGACTGGTTAATAAAAAGCTATGAAGAATAATTAATATTTGTCTATTAATAATAATCACATGTTAAAAACATTTTTATAACGTATATGTTGACCGCCAGCAATCATTCCGGCGGAAAATGCTTTTAGTCAACGACGAAAAGCGAACATTTAAGAGAAGATACGTTTATATTTCCACAAAGGTGTTCTACTGCACATAAAGCCATGATAACAAAAGGTACCAAGGCTTGGAATAATACTTCAGTTATTTTGAAGAAGTGACAAACATTCAGTAGTTAAAAGATAGAGAGGCTGACCATGTCAACCACGTGAAAGTAGTTTAAACATTCATAACAGTAAGATATTTTTTGCAACATGTAAAACTACATCTTTTTACGACACTTGAAGCAGCTTGCGACTTTTTCTGATGTATGTATGACACATTTTTTGGGATATTTCATTTAGATTGAGACATATAAGAAATATAAAGCGCCCGTCTTTGTAATTAAAGCAACAATGCACGAGTGTTTTACAGTATGCAAGAACATACCGGTATGAGTTGAACTTTGCATCTTATTATGCCTAGGGTTAGGGTTCCGAAGGGAAGCATATCATTTTTTAACTGTAAATTAGTTAGTCGGTACGTCAGTCCCTACGTCAATCCGTCTGAAAACTATAACATGGGCCATGGCTTCCTTATCAGTATGTGCATTTAACTTCATATTTGCACACAACACCCCTTTGGACAAGCCCTTCCCATTGACCTATACATATTTGACATTGAACGCCGAAATAACCTTGAGATACAATTGTCCACAAACTTTTACAATGGCCATAACTTCCTTCGTAGTAAGTGGATATACTTCATACTTGGACACAAAACCTCTTTGGACAAGACCTTCCCGTTGACGTATTTATTTGACCTTTGCCCCTGAATGAGTGAGCCTTAGCTCAAAGGTTAAAGCATCACTTAGGAGGCATTGTCATCTTACAGTGACAGGTCTTGTTTTTTTTTCTTTAAAGTGCAAAATTTAGTTTGGTACATTAGGAGATTACGTATTGTACGTTAAGATAACACTTGCAGTTCAGGTTTCTTTTGGGAATGCAGATGTGATTTCTTTTATTTTTCTTACAAAGAGATGTAATTTTAAGTGTAAAAGATATATAAATAAGGATGCACATGTATTACACGACTTTTAAATCGTCATATTTTCAAATAGAACTCTATGTTTGATTTCATATACATGGTTGCCGTGAATAAACATGAAATATATTTGTCTTTTGTGATAATATTGTAATGTTTAGAATAACCTGTCTGCTACTGTAGTGAATGATACATTTAACATAAGAGCAATAAATTGTTTAATCAACTGTCTCAGTTTTTTTTAAATATCATTTTCTTTATTAAAGAATATTTCCTTTTTCATGTAAATGTACTGTGAAAGTGACAGTCTGCTAGATAGACATCCATTAACGCTTTGCATTCGTTATAAAAGCACTTAAGAAAAATGGAGAAAAGAAGAAAATGGAAATAATATCTCCCCCTCCACCCCACATACTAAGCTGCTGGACAGTTTGAAGTTGTCCAACCAGTTTCTGTTTCAATGTCTTTTTCGACGGATCTGTGTTATAAATCCTTTCCGAGAACTTTATATCTTTTGCCAAGCTATATACTTGCTAATATACAGTTGAATATAGAGCTGAATGTCGATTGCACAGCTCTGCATTCGGAATATTGTATTTCGAATGTCGAGCTGAATTTCGATTGCACAGTTGCAAATTCATTGAATGCAGAGCTTAACGTCGAATGCAAAGCTCTACATTCAGGAATAATTTATTTTGAATGTAGAGCTGAATGTCGACTGCACAGCTCTGCATTCGGTGAATGCAGAGCTGAACGTCGAATGCATAGCTCTACATTCAGGAATAATTTATTTCGAATGTAGAGCTGAATATCGATTGCGCAGCTCTGCATTCGGTGATGCAGAGCTGAACGTCGAATGCATAGCTCTGCATTCAGGAATATTGTATTTCGAATGTAGAGCTGAATATCGATCGCACAGCTCTACTTCGGTGAATGCAGAGCTGAATGTCGAATGCATAGCTCTACACTCAGGAATAATTTATTTCGAATGTAGAGCTAAATATCGATTGCACAGCTCTACATTCGTTGACTGCAGAGCTGAACATCGAATGCATAGCTATGCAATCGAAATATTGTATTTCGAATGTAGAGCTGAATATCGATTGCGCAGCTCTGCATTCGGTGAATGCAGAGCTGAACGTCGAATGCATAGCTCTATATTCAAGAATAATTTATTTCGAATGTTGAGCTGAATATTGATTGCACAGGTCTACATTCGTTGAACGCAGAGCTGAACGTCGAATGCATAGCTCTATATTCAAGAATAATTAATTTCGAATATTGAGCTAAATATTGATTGCAAAGCTCTACATTCGTTGAACGCAGAGCTGAGCGTCGAATGCATAGCTCTACATTTAGGAAAAATTTATTTTGAATGTTGAGCTGAATATCGATTGCACAGCTGTACATTCATTGAATGCAGAGCTGAACATCAAATGCATAGCTCTATATTCAAGAATAATTTATTTCGAATATTGAGCTAAATATTGATTGCACAGCTCTACATTCGTTGAATGCAGAGCTGAACGTCGATTGCATAGCTCTACATTCAAGAATATTGTATTTAGAATGTATAGCTGAATTTCGATTGCACAGCTGTACATTCATTGAATGCAGAGCTGAACGTCAAATGCATAGCTCTACATTCCGGAATAAATTATTTTGAATGTAGAGCTGAAAGTCGATTACACAGCTCTACATTTGTCGAATGCATAGCTGTACATTCGGGGAATGCAGAGCTGAACGTCGATTGCATAACTCTACATTCAGGAATAAATTATTTTCAATGTAGAGCTGAATGTCGATTGCACAGCTCAACATTCGTTGAATGCAGAGCTGACCGTCGAATGCATAGCTCTACATTCAGGAATAATTTATTTTGAATGTAGAGCTGAATGTCGATTGCACAGCTCTACATTCGGGGAATGCATAGCTGAACGTCGATTGCTTAGCTCTACATTCGGGGAATGCAGAGCTGAACGTCGAATGCATAGCTCTGCATTCAGGAATTTATTTTCAATGTAGAGCTGAATGTCGATTGCACAGCTCGACATTCATTGAAAGCAGAGCTGACCCTCGAATGCATAGCTCTACATTCAGGAATAATTTATTTTGAATATAGAGCTGAATGTCGATTGCACAGCTCTACATTCGTTGAATGCAGAGCTGAACGTCGAATGCATAGCTCTACATTCAGGAATAATTTAGTTTCAATGTAGAGCTGAATGTCGATTTCATAGCTCGACATTCGTTGAATGCAGAGCTGACCGTCGAATGCATAGCACTACATTTAGAAATAATTTATTTTGAATGTAGAGCTAAATGTCGATTGCACAGCTCTACATTCGTTGAATGCAGAGCAGAACGTCGAATGCATAGCTCTACATTCAGGAATACGGTATTTCGAATGTAGGGCTGAATGTCGATTGCACAGCTCTACATTCGTTGAATGCATAGCTGAACGTCGAATGCATAGCTGTACATTCAGGAATAATGCATTTTGAATGTAGAGCTGAATGTCGATTGCACAGCTCTACATTCGTTGAATGCAGAGCTGAACGTCGAATGCGTAGCTCTACATTCAGGAATACGGTATTTCGAATGTAGAGCTGAATGTCGATTGCACAGCTCGACATTCGTTGAATGCATAGCTGAACGTCGAATGCATAGCTCTACATTCAAGAATAATTTATTTTGAATGTAGAGCTGAATGTCGATTGCACAGCTCTACATTCGTTGAATACAGAGCTGAACGTCGAATGCATAGCTCTACATTCAGGAATAAATTATTTTTAATGTAGAGCTGAATGTCGATTGCACAGCTCGACATTCGTTGAATGCAGAGCTGACCGTCGAATGCATAGCTCTACATTCAGGAATATTGCATTTTGAATGTAGAGCTGAATGTGAATTGCACAGCTCTACATTCGGGGAATGCATAGCTGAACGTCGAATGCATAGCTGTACATTCGTTGAATGCATAGCTGAACGTCGAATGCATAGCTCTACATTCAGGAATAATTGCACAGCTCGACATTCGTTGAATGCAGAGCTGACCGTCGAATGCATAGCTCTACATTCAGGAATATTGCATTTTGAATGTAGAGCTGAATGTGAATTGCACAGCTCTACATTCGGGGAATGCATAGCTGAACGTCGAATGCATATCTGTACATTCGTTGAATGCATAGCTGAACGTCGAATGCAAAGCTCTACATTCAGGAATAATTTATTTTCAATGTAGAGCTGAATGTCGATTGCACAGCTCGACATTCGTTGAATGCACAGCTGACCGTGAAATGCATAGCTCTACATTCAGGAATATTGCATTTTGAATGTAGAGCTGAATGTCGATTGCACAGCTCTACATTCGGAGAATGCATAGCTGAACGTCGAATGCATAGCTGTACATTCGGGAAAAATGCAGAGCTGAACGTCGAATGCATAGCTCTTCATTCAGGAATAATTTATTTTGAATGAAGAGCTGAATGTCGATTGCACAGCTCGACATTCGTTGAATGCAGAGCTGACCGTCGAATGCATAGCTCTACATTCAGGAATAATTTATTTTCAATGTAGAGCTGAATGTCGATTGCACAGCTCGACATTCGTTGAATGCAGAGCTGACCGTCGAATGCATAGCTCTACATTCAGGAATATTGCATTTTGAATGTAGAGCTGAATATGAATTGCACAGCTCTACATTCGGGGAATGCATAGCTGAACGTCGAATGCATAGCTGTACCTTCGTTGAATGCATAGCTGAACGTCGAATGCATAGCTCTACATTCAGGAATAATTTATTTTCAATGTAGAGCTGAATGTCGATTGCACAGCTCGACATTCGTTGAATGCACAGCTGACCGTGAAATGCATAGCTCTACATTCAGGAATATTGCATTTTGAATGTAGAGCTGAATGTCGATTGCACAGCTCTACATTCGGGGAATGCATAGCTGAACGTCGAATGTATAGCTGTACATTCGGGGAATGCAGAGCTGAACGTCGAATGCATAGCTCTACATTCAGGAATAATTTATTTTCAATGTAGAGCTGAATGTCGATTGCACAGCTCTACATTCGCTGAATGCATAGCTGAACGTCAAATGCATAGCTGTACATTCGGGTAATACAGAGTTGAACGTCGAATGCATAGCTCTACATTCAGGAATAATTTATTTTGAATGTAGAGCTGAATGTCGATTGCACAGCTCGACATTCGTTGAATGCAGAGCTGACCGTCGAATGCATAGCTCTACATTCAGGAATAATTTATTTGAATGTAGAGCTGAATGTCGATTGCACAGCTCTTCATTCGTTGAATGCAGAGCTGACCGTCGAATGCATAGCTCTACATTCAGGAATAATTTAGTTTCAATGTAAAGCTGAATGTCGATTGCATAGCTCGACATTCGTTGAATGCAGAGCTGACCGTCGAATGCATAGCTCTACATTCAGGAATGATTTGTTTTGAATGTAGAGCTGAATGTCGATTGCACAGCTCTACATTCGTTGAATGCAGAGCTGACCGTCGAATGCATAGCTCTACATTCAGGAATATTGCATTATGATTGTAGAGCTGAATGTCGATTGCACAGCTCTACATTCGGGGAATGCATAGCTGAACGTCGAATGCATAGCTGTACATTCGGGGAATGCAGAGCTGAACGTCAAATGCATAGCTCTACATTCAGGAATAATTTATTTTCAATGTAGAGCTGAATGTCGATTGCACAGCTCGACATTCGTTGAATGCAGAGCTGACCGTCGAATGCATAGCTCTACATTCAGGAATATTGCATTTTGAATGTAGAGCTGAATGTGAATTGCACAGCTCTACATTCGGGGAATGCATAGCTGAACGTCGAATGCATAGCTGTACCTTCGTTGAATGCATAGCTGAACGTCGAATGCATAGCTCTACATTCAGGAATAATTTATTTTCAATGTAGAGCTGAATGTCGATTGCACAGCTCGACATTTGTTGAATGCACAGCTGACCGTGAAATGCATAGCTCTACATTCAGGAATATTGCATTTTGAATGTAGAGCTGAATGTCGATTGCACAGCTCTACATTCGGAGAATGCATAGCTGAACGTCGAATGCATAGCTGTACATTCGGGGAATGCAGAGCTGAACGTCAAATGCATAGCTCTACATTCAGGAATAATTTATTTTCAATGTAGAGCTGAATGTCGATTGCACAGCTCGACATTCGTTGAATGCAGAGCTGACCGTCGAATGCATAGCTCTACATTCAGGAATATTGCATTTTGAATGTAGAGCTGAATGTGAATTGCACAGCTCTACATTCGGGGAATGCATAGCTGAACGTCGAATGCATAGCTGTACCTTCGGGGAATGCATAGCTGAACGTCGAATGCATAGCTCTACATTCAGGAATAATTTATTTTCAATGTAGAGCTGAATGTCGATCGCACAGCTCGACATTCGTTGAATGCACAGCTGACCGTGAAATGCATAGCTCTACATTCAGGAATATTGCATTTTGAATGTAGAGCTGAATGTCGATTGCACAGCTCTACATTCGGGGAATGCATAGCTGAACGTCGAATGCATAGCTGTACATTCGGGAAAAATGCAGAGCTGAACGTCGAATGCATAGCTCTACATTCAGGAATAATTAATTTTCAATGTAGAGCTGAATGTCGATTGCACAGCTCTACATTCGCTGAATGCATAGCTGAACGTCAAATGCATAGCTGTACATTCGGGGAATACAGAGTTGAACGTCGAATGCATAGCTCTACATTCAGGAATAATTTATTTTGAATGTAGAGCTGAATGTCGATTGCACAGCTCGACATTCGTTGAATGCAGAGCTGACCGTCGAATGCATAGCTCTACATTCAGGAATAATTTATTTTGAATGTAGAGCTGAATGTCGATTGCACAGCTCTTCATTCGTTGAATGCAGAGCTGAACGTCGAATGCATAGCTCTACATTCAGGAATAATTTAGTTTCAATGTAAAGCTGAATGTCGATTGCATAGCTCGACATTCGTTGAATGCAGAGCTGACCGTCGAATGCATAGCTCTACATTCAGGAATGATTTATTTTGAATGTCGATTGCACAGCTCTACATTCGTTGAATGCAGAGCTGACCGTCGAATGCATAGCTCTACATTCAGGAATATTGCATTTTGATTGTAGAGCTGAATGTCGATTGCACAGCTCGACATTCGTTGAATGCAGAGCTGACCGTCGAATGCATAGCTCTACATTCAGGAATAATTTATTTTGAATGTAGAGCTGAATGTCGATTGCACAGCTCTACATTCGTTGAATGCAGAGCTGAACGTCGAATGCATAGCTCTACATTCAGGAATACGGTATTTCGAATGTAGGGCTGAATGTCGATTGCACAGCTCTACATTCGTTGAATGCAGAGCTGAACGTAGATTGCACAGCTGTGTATTAGCATATCTGCTAATGCATAGCCGAATGTTGATTGTATAGCTGTACATTGAATGTCGTACATCGATTGCCGATTTCTTAGCCAACTTCACTCTAATTTTGCTATGTTTTACAGCCCTGTGAACTTTATGAATTTTATAAAGAATAAAGAAGGAATCTATTTGGTGGTTTCACACCTGGAAACAGGCTCTTGCTGTACCACGTGACACGTTCCGCAACATGGCGTCTTCACTAGTCTCACCACAGGCGAGATTTTTATGGGTAAATATCTCGAAACACCACTGTATAACCAACACAAAGTACGAACTGTCACAACAAGCGATCCAGTGGTGACGCGCTGGACTTGTAACCCAGGAGGTCGACATCGATTCCCCCGCTCCTCCACTAACATTACAAATTGTCTTTAGGATGAGACGTTAAACCGATGTCCCATGTATCAGTGCTGTACACTGAGTATGCAAAAGAACCAGGGGTGTCTCTGGAATTGGATGCTTTCTCTGTCTTGCACTATCCCCACAACATAAAATAACTAATCTCTGCAGGGGGCGTCGGCCATATGGGCAAACGCTACCAACGATAAATAAACACAAGAGAGAGAGAGTTGATCTGACGGTCACTTTACTTCATACAGACTTTCTTTAAGTCAAGCTGACAGATGCAATGTAACACTTATTGTCTCTGATAATTGAAATCTTTTTTCTTAATTGTAGATAGATTCGAATCAGCTGATGTACTTTCATTTTCAATATTATCGTAACGCTATACCTATGATGTCAAAACTACCCATTTTTTAAAACAAGAGGGCCATGATGGCTCTGGATCGCTCACCTGAGTACTTCAGCTGTAGGTTTGCTGTTAAGCAGTATTTCATTTTTTAATTGAAAATATGTAAATGCCTACAAACCAAATATGTAAAATATCTGTCAATGAATAAAGGCTCTATGACAGAAAGTAGAAATATCTATTATAAGCTATGGTGACCCAGTGACCTCAAACCCTTTCCATGGGTAGAGGTCCATACAAGGAACCTATATACTGAAGATCAAATATATTGGTCTATAAATGAAGGCTCTACGAGGTACAGTAGATAAATCTATGTTTAGCCTCCGTGACCTTTAACCTAATCTAATAATTTGAAAAAAGCTTGATAAAGCTTACTTCATGCCAAATTTTAAAATTCTAGGCCTTGTTGTTTCAGACAAGCAGATTTTTAAAGATTTTCTTCTATATTGCTATTTAAAACATGTAACCCCTCGGATGGGACCAATAGTGACCCCAGGGACATTTTTCTAACAAACTTTGTAGAGGTCCACTAGACAATGCTGCATACCAAATTCTAGGCCTTGTGGTTTCTGACAAGAAGATTTTTCAAGTTTTTCCTATATAACTCTCTGTAAAACATGTGACTCCTGGGGCCGGGCCATTTTTGACCTAGGGTCCATGACTTGAACAAACTTGGTAAAGGTCCTCTAGAAAATGCTACATACAAAATATCTTAACTCTAAGCCTTATGGTTTCTTATGTGAAGATTTTTAAAACCTTTTCCTATATAACTCTATGTAAACAAGTGACCACCAGGGCTGGGCCTATTTTGACCCAGTGGCTATGATTTGAACAAACTTAGTAGAGGTCCACCAGACAATGCTATACATCAAATATCTAACCTCTATGCCTTACGATTCTGACAAGAAGATTTTTAAAGTTTTTCCTATATAACTCTATGTAAAACAAGTGACCCCTGAGGCGGGGCCATTTTTGACCCAGAGGCCATGATTTGAAAAAACTTGATAGAGGTCCACTAGACAATGCTACACAGCAAATATTTAAGCTCTATGCTTTACGGTTTCTGGCAAGAAGATTTTTAAAGTTTTTCCTATATAACTCTATGTAAAACAAGTTACCCCTGGGGCGGGCCATTTTTGACCCAGAGGCCATGATTTGAACAAACTTGGTAGAGGTCTACTAGACAATGCTACATACCAAATATCTTAACTCTAGGCCTTGTTGTTTCTGACAAGAAGATTTTTAAGTTTTCCCTATATAACCCTATGTAAAATCAACTGACCCCTGGGGTGGGGTCAGTTTTGAACCAGGAACATAATTTGAACAAACTTGGTAGAGATCCAGTAGATGATGCTTCATACCAAATATCAAAGCTTCGGGCCTTGTGGTTTCGGAGAAGATGATTTTTAAAGATTCAACTTTTAAAATCTCTTTTTAGCTCCTGTGACCCAGAAATGCAATGGACCGGAACCATTTGAACAAACTAGATAGAGCTTCATGCAAGGAACATCCCATGCGAGTTTGATCAAATTTGGCCAAGTGGTTTCAGAGGAGATGAATGAGATTGAATGAATTGTGGACGACGGACGGACGGACGACGGAAAACCACCGATCCTAAAAGCTCACATGAGCTAAAAAACCACGAAATGTTGCATTTGGTGACAATGTGTCTGTAGATGGGTATTGATAGACGCAATACACACGGATAGTTGAAATAAAATTCTTAGTAAATGACCATCTGTGAACGAGATGCTTTAAGACGGCGTTCATGAGTTCGAAATATTCGTGCTCATGCGCTACGTTCTCATGTTGTCATTACTTGCACGGCTATTTCCAAAACTTGAACGCCGACGTACGACGTTTATATATTGTAAAACACGGGTATATACGGTAAACAAAATTCATATGTATGGCATGCACGGACTTGTGAGCTACACGAAATGTACGAATCTTATATAGTTGCAAAGGTGAAATCTTATATTCGGGTAAAAATAGGAAAGAATTGTGATACGTTTACTGAATATAATAATATTTAAACTGAAACACGGTTCTAGAAATATTACGTGATGGTAAGTCTAGATTAATCTTTTTGTTTTACGCCGAGAATATTCACTAACACACGTGCACATAATCCAGATTCATAGATGTAAGGAGACTGTCTGTAGGCCTGTCTGGCTTTAATATCGTTGGGCAGCCAGGTGCTTGAAGGTCTCAATAATCTTTGTACATTCTGTAAAAAATAAAAACATACTTAAATACATAATATATTACAGTTTATAAACATTTCTAACGGCGACACTGAAGGCGAATATTTAAATGATATGCCTGCCTACACTAAACCAATTCTCTAAGGATCCTGACATCAAACTATTTTCTTTATAAACTTTCAGAAAATAACTTAAAACATTTGTTGGTGTGACGAGACAAAATCAACAATCTGGTCAACTTGACGTCAACAAGGAAACGACGTCATAGCTTGACGTCATAAATATATTAATAATTTCTGGAAACGCACACTACTTTCTGTCTTCTCTGAATAACCATATGCATATACATAAGGTGTTGTCTTAGCAAAATGCGAGTTAAGTCGTAAAAGGTCACTGAAACATGGATATGGACCACACAACAACCTAGCAGCAATATCGCATGTTGCATATTATATGGTAAAAGTTATTAGAAATAAACAAACCTTTCTAAGGGAATGCCTATGTTTCACTAACTCATAGATGACTACAGCAAAAGCCAAGCTGATGGGGAAGAAGGCGAATATATTTCCAATTACTATAGAAAATATAGGAAACTCATAGTCGCCGATAGAAGGCGTCGTGTAGATTTTTATTGTGGTGATAAGTATTCCCTGAAAAGTAAACGATCCATATTTTAAATTTAAAATGATGACCTTGAAACGAGTTAAAAGAAGTCTGCCGTAAGAGATTTTCAATTGTTCCAACTTGACCATTTCCGGAAAATTCCGTGATAACATCATGCGATTCAGGGATTTTACCTTCAGTATCCTTACAGAAATTATTATCAATAATTTACATGGTAAATCATAGTACTACAATTGACGTATTCTTGGCTTGGCAATGTGTCATATTTACGACAAAAATGACTTCTGTGTAACACAGGTAGATAGACAGTGTTCATTCATGTTTGGAAAATGGAAAACATTCAACAACTTACCAGCAGGAAAGCTGGAGTGACGAAACACCAGATTATTCTGATCAGGAGAGAGGGGCGACTTCCTCTCATCATCTCAATATCTGAACTGAAGCGATTAGCCCCTGTAAATTGTTGAAATATATAGTTATCATGCTAACACATCAGATTAACATTGACACTTTAAGAATAAATAGTTTTAAAGTATGAATTTATTATTTAGGCTCAACCCAGAGATCTATGTACTATTGCAATGTTTCCGAAAGTCATAGTTGCGCTAAGGACACAATTACCCCGATGGTGGTTGGGGGACACAAAAAAGCAAACTGTGTTTTAACTTTGCTTTGAGAGACAAATTCAACCTGTAAGCATCATGTTTTTCTAAAGCAAACAATGTAGAAGTAATATGCAAATAAAGCCTGTCACTTTAAAAATACCTCCATAAAAAGACCATCTAAATAAAAAGGTAACCTAATTGTAAGATGGTTTTGATAATATACACTGCTCAAAATAATTAAAGGAGAGCCCATTTAATCTATTAAATACCATACGCGAAGATCCTAGAACCAAATGTTAGGCCATATGCTGGTGCAATAGGTGAAACTTTTCGTTAAGTGCAAGATAATGTTCGAGGACACACTGCAAGAATCGTCCGGAACTTCTTTGATGATGAAGGTATTGAGGTCATAGACTAGCCAGCAAAGTCTCCCGATCTTAACCCTATAGAGCATGTCTGGGTCATGCTTTCTCGTAGACTTTCTTCGCGTCTGAACCCTGTGCAGAACGTCCGTGAGCTTTCTCAAGCTCTTGTAGCAGAATGGGATGCCATACCTCAGGATATGATCAGACGTGTCATCAGGAGCATGCCCAGACGATGCAGAGAGTGCCTTAAATGCCCGAGGGGGATACACTCATTACTGACACTTACTAAGAAACGTTTCCAGGCCTGTTTCTGCTTTTACAGACATTGGTTGTTCTCCTATAAGACCACCATTTCAAAGTTAATTTGATAGTGTTCATATCCTGGACACTGTCTCTGTTCAGGAATGTGCCTGTTGGCGATGAAAATGCCGATTTGTTTTTGTAAAAAGAACGATTTTGTTATTTCTGTAAAAGATATTCATAAATCGACTCAAGGCGTATGGTATTTTATAGATTATATGGGCGCTCCTTTAATCATTTTGAGCAGTGTATATTTACCGTAAATCCAGAATACTGCGATACATTCAAGTATTGCAATTCCAACCAAGTTGAAGGTAGACATATACCAGTCTATAAGTATGAAAATATAGTATCCAGCCTGCAAGCAGAAAATTAAATATTTCATCAAAATCAGCAGGACAGCATTTACATAGTTTAGACATAGCATTTACCTATAAAAATTATTCTCTACCCATTAATGTCTAACGTTTACAAAAAATAGATACAAACAAACAATGCAGACCCAGATCAGACGCCTCATCATGTGGTGTCTGATCAGGATCTTCACTGTTTACATAAAGGACTTTCTTCCCTAAACAGAATAAAATTGAAAATTTATACCAGAAACCTTTTTGATTGTAAGGCTGTTGGGTGATTGGTTTTTCCTTTTCTATCGAATAAGACCTCTACCAATCAAGCCAGGCTGTCAAGGAGTTGTTTAATTTGTGCGACCTACGAATAACTCTAAACATTAAGCAATTATATCGAAGAGTTGTTTCACATGTGTGACAAACAAAGAACTCTATCTATGCCAGCAACTAAAGCCTCCATTTTCTTGGCTAGATATCGAGGAGTTGTTTTACCATTACGACAAACGCCGACCTCTACCCGTGAAGCCAGGTTATCAAGGAGTTCTTCTGTAATAATGCGACGAACAAAACCGTAACTAGTAAGCCAGGTTATAGAGGAATAGTTTACCTTTGCTATCCAACGAAAACCCCTACTTTTTAAACCAGACTATTGAGGAGTTGGCTGTCCTTTATGACCAACTAAGACATTTCACTTTCAAGCCAGGTTATTGAATTACATTTGCCACCCACTAACCGAACGAACGTGAAATTGGCTTACTTTTCCGTCAACAGAGAGATTTTACCATTGAACAAGGCTTTCGAGGAACTGGATTACATTTGCGACCAACGATATCCTCTATTAAGCCAGGCTACCCAGGCATACCTTTACAACAAACGAAGACATTTAGCTATTAAGACAAGCTATCGGGGAACTGGTATACACTTAAAATCATCGAGGACCATGAAAAGTTGCCTGGCCATGGTCTGACGGTTTACTACAATGTGAACGCATTTTAAATAAATTCTCGTGAATATGATAAATGGTATAAATGAATGAAGGACAACTTTAGACATAAGCTGTAAATATTAAAGGGAAGGTCCTTGTCATGTAAACCATTGCATTATTGAGTTGACTGATTGTTGTTTTTTGGGTTTAACGCCGATTTGATCATCTAGGTTATATCTCGGCGGTCAGTCCACCTAACCGGGTTTCCTGGATAACTAACCAGCTATTACCAATTTCTCCGCAAGTGACTGACTACTGTTCCAACTTGATCTACTCTGAATCAGTGGTGAGAGACAAATGAACATTAGACAAATGCCTGAGATCAATTGTCACCTATTGAGCTGAGCGGGCGGGCAGAGTTGGCTGACAGTTATCACTTTTTTAAAATACAAACTGAAGAATGTAATAAATGATGCTTTCAGAGAATGGAACATATATTTACGTCTGCAAAGCGTTTTATGATTTTTCAATATTATACGCACAATTGAGTAGAAACAAAATAACCAAAGAATCACTTCAAACAATAGTGCATAGAACTATATATTAAATCTAAAAACTCACTGGGGTTGTAAATGGAAGACTCAAAAGGTACAAGAACGCAACAAATACAGCAGATATTAACAGCCTGTATTTCTGAAGCATTCTATAGTTCAAATCCACAATAGTGTTTGTGACCGTCTCAAAACACGCGAACTGAAAAATGAGAGAATTAAAATATGTGATTATAATTAGATGTACAATTACAAAAATGCATACTTTGAAGAGAATGAAGAAATACATGTACGTATTTGGTGTTTAAAGAAGGCCTTATAATTTTAAGTAGTCCTTACAACGGTAGAGGAAAAACTTTTTTTCATATCTATCAGCTTTGATAAAAGATCATGCGTATCTTAAATAAAAATACTTTTTTCTTGGTTATTTGTAGCCTTTCCACTTCTGTATATGCTTAAGATTGCATAATAAACGATCAAGCATAGTCACACAAGTCCAGCTATCACAAGTTTGATCCCTGCACCTCAACTTATATTACTGACTACAATAATCTTTCATTTCTTTAAGACCAGGTATTGGTGTTGTATAATGATAAGGTAAAATTACCAGAAGTGTGTCTGGAATGGGATGATTTCTATGCTAAATTTACTTTCTTGTATTGTCCTCTAATCCCATAAATAACTTAAAACATAGTCTACGGGGTTGGGGGTGGGGGGGGGGGGGGCGTCAGGCAATCGATGGTGACTCTTGGTTAACTCATACAGAGAAATTACCTTCAGATGTCAAAGGCACAAACACTAATGAAGTAGTCGCAAGTTTGATTAATGTTGCGAACGTTGTTTATTATTATCAACAAAATAGGGCAAAGTAGATATAAAAGAAAAATCAAACAGTTTTACAAAATCGGAATAGCAATAGAAATGTGAGTGAAATTCCTTGTTCTTGTAGCTTTTTTAGGGGTAAATAGGCTGAAATAAGGACATTATTGTTGATTAAGAAAAAACTGAATGTAACACTGTTATCTTTCGGATAATAAACTGCAGATGCGGAGTAAAATCCCTTTTCGAATACTTCTGTTTCAAGCCGACTGAGTTGTTTTTCAGGTTGGTTAAATATTGTTTGAAAGATCTGGTCTTTGTTTTTAAAGACTTATCGGGTTGTCACAGTACCTGTGTATCGATAGCCATCAGTACTAGAGTAAGGAAGAACAGCACTGACCACACGTTTGGCGCAGGTAGCCGACTGATGGCTTCAGGATAGGTAATGAAGGCCAAGCCAGCTCCTGAAATATATAACAAATATTAAAGAGCACCTTCTAACTCTTCATAATTTCCTTTTGACTAATAGGACTGCAGCCGTTGTTATGTCATAATGTCATTTGCGTGGCGCCTTGAAAAATGTATTGCCGAAAACACAAGAATTATATTGTATTGAGTGTCAACTTTAATTTCTGCTGCTTACAATTGAAATATATACATAGGGAATAAAAATATACCGGAAAAAGGAAGCTGGTCCAGTGGTGCACCTGTCTTTTTTGAGAGGAACCCTAGTACCGAGAAAACCACTATTCCGCCATATATACCTGTGAATGCATCCGCAAAACACACGATCACTGTATCCCTGGAAACAAAGAAAAAATTCAATATATTGATGAAGATGGAAAAGATTTTAATGCACACATAACTTGTAAATGAAGTAATTCTTTAAAACTAGTTTCTGTTTGTGAAAATAATTCCTTTCCGATAACACGCGCTTCTTAATGACGCTGCATTTTTTTCGTCATCTAACCTTGATCTTGTACCAAGTAAACTTCTGTCTGAGCATTGAGTAATACTTGTCAATGCTCAGGTGTACACCACTGTTTGAATCGTGAACTGAAAGAACTTCTTTCCTCAATACTTCAGGTACTACCATTTGAACACTGTCCTCATAGGGATAATGAATTTCTCGAATAGTACGACATCAATTAATTAAAGCGAATCCTAGAATCCGGAGAATACCCTGTGACTATGTCTCTCTTTGGTCATTAGGTGTCTGCCTACTGTTTTTGAAGTTTAGCCATTTTCTCAGGTAAGCAGTTAAAAACATTGAAGTTTTTAAGCTGCCTGACAATGATTTCCCAGGTAGCCTCATAGCAGTGTCATCAATGTCAGATTGTATACATCTAACGTCAGGGTTACCACTAGAATTATACCTGCTATCTTCCTGTGACCAGTTACAGGATACTGTTGGATGCGCAGTCGTGCATTGCCGCAGCGACTAAACGTTTTTATTTTGAACAAAGTTTGGTAGACGTTCGAACCGCGGTTCCAATCTTTAACAAGAGCACCGCTGAACGAAGCATTATATGCCCGAAGTATGATGCATTTGTGGTATAAGGTAGGAAACCGTAGGCTTTGGAATTAAATGAATTGCTTTAAATTTTGATTTTGTTTTTGGTTTTGATTTATAATATTTTGATTTTTAGCATTTTATAATTTTAATTTTAGAGTTTTATAAATCTTTATCATATCTGAATTTTAGGTTTTATAACTTGTATGAATGCCAGTCTTTTAGAATTTATCATGCTCATGCTGTGATGCATCGGTATCAAGTTATAGTGCAAAAATATTGATTGTTTAGTTGAACGTCACATTGACCCTTTATATACTTATCCCGAACAATATAGGAGTCATGTAATCAATGACGGCAATTATCCTAAGAAGTTAGAAGTCTGTATGGGAAATAGTTGCCAAGTTATACAGCAGAAATGCTTTCTAGTGTTTAGGTCATTGTGACCTTGACATCTGACCCATTGATCCTAAGACGTACGGGGGTTATTTTCTCAATGTTATCAAAGATCAAATGAATTTTGATATCTGTATGACAAATAGTTATTAAGTTTTACAGCGGAAATAGTTCTTAGTGCTTATGTCACTGTGACATTGACCTTTGACCTACTGACCCCGAATTCAATAGGGGTCATTCACTTAATGTGTGCAACCATTATATAAATTTTGATGTTTTCAATTTGTGCAATGAAGATACAAAGTTTGAAGTCATTATAACAAATGATTGTCAAGTTACATGCTGGAAATGGTTTTCGATGTTATGATCATTGTGACCTTGACCTTTGACCTACTGACCCCAAAACCAAAAGGGTCATTCACTCAATGTGTGCAACCATTATATGAATTATGAAGTCTCTATAACAAATGGTTGTCGAGTTACAGAGTGTAAATGATTCTAAACATTTAGGTCATTGTTACCTTGACCTTTGACACACTGACCCCAAAACTTAAAAGGGTCATGCACTCAATGTGTGCAATCATCATATAAAGTTTGAAGTCATTATAACAAATGATTGTCAAGTTCCATGGTTATGATCATGAAATGGTTTTCAATGTTAAGGTCATTGTGACCTTGACCTTTGAGCTACTGACTCCAAAATAAATAGGTTTCATTCAATCAATGTGGGCAATAATCAAATGAAGGTAAAATTCTGTAAGCCAAAGAGTACTCAAGATATCTTCCAGAAACCAAATTGCTAACAGACAGACGGACGGACGGACGCCCTAGACCATAATATAATATGCATATAAAAAGCAGATGTAATAAAAGGCAGATCCAGCTCTAAAATTCTCCACCAGGGAATTTAACTCTGGAAATCACTGGAACTGAGTTTTCAAATAAGGGTTCAAGTCATCAAACTGAGCAAAGTCAGACCAAGCCTTATGCCTACTCAGGCATGTTTTACAGCCCCTGCAAGGTTACCAGTATAATGTTTTTGTCAAAACACTGACATTCTTCAGGATCACATTCTGGAAAGACTGTCCACATTATTGTATATCTTACCACTTCTGTGTTCAGTTTTAAATATATATATTGTGAAATAACTTCAAGTCATTTAGCCATCTAGTATGTAAGAGATCTAGGATATAAACCAACTTAGGCTTGAACAGCCTGTTTCCTAGTAGATAATGCCTGAACTGCTGCCAGCAGTTCTTTCCTGTTTGCACAATACCTTCGTTTATCTTGCAAATATACCAGGTCTCTCAACATAGTACTGAACTTCTGCTACTCTATTGCATTTGGCTAGAACAGCCACCTATACTAAAGTTTGAACAATCAGTTTCAACAATAGTCATCTTCCTGAGGAAAAGCCATTCTTCTTCTGTAAGTGCTGACTTCTTATCAAGGAATGCACGCTGCTGTTCTTTACCCAAGTACACACTTGAGAGGTCCCCAAAAAGCAATTTAGTGGAGCTGCATGCTTACTGAACCTTCTGATAAAACGACGATAGTAGGAAAGAATAAATCAAAATATATTTTCGTCAGTGTCCAAGGTGCTGGCCAATCCTTGAAAGCCCTTATCTTTTTATTTTTAGATTTATTTCATTGTATGACCCAAAATATTAATCTGGCTTTAAACAAATGACATTTACTAAGTTTAAGTTTTAGTCTTGTTTCTTTTAACTGGTACAATATTTATACACATCTAATTTACTGAAAGCTTTCTCAAAAGAGGTGTCAGATGAACAGACCTTATCAATATATACGATGTCTTTTACTGAAGTCCTCAGTTCCTGAATTTACAGGAATTACTGTCTCTGTGGCACAGGATACCCTAATATGTATCTTTTCATCAAATACCTTGCATTTTCTCTCATTTAGTTTAGTCCCATCTGAGCAACTAGCTGGTAATCATTTTCATAAAGAATATCCGGACCAATCAAGCCATCAATTCACGCTACAGAAAAAAATCAAATTTCTAATTGGAAGATGAAAAATTGATGTCACTGTCAATGAACTTGCATTATCCAAGCATTTGCAACATCAAGCCGGACAG
>JAAONU010000130.1:0-25000 GCA_012932295.1 Cyclina sinensis
TTATAATGTCCCAAATTTTTACTATTGTAACCCAATATAAATGTTTTGCTGTTAATGTAGAATTCTTTATCGTAGCGTTTTACCATATTTTTAATTTCTGTTATTAAACTCTGGACAAAAATGCATTCCCAAAATAAATGTAGAAGAGTTTCATTATCATTTTTACAAAAATTACACAATTCAGTCAAGCTTTTATTCATTCTATACAACAGTACATTTGTACCTAATATTCTGTGGACAATTCTTGTTTGAAACCACTGTAAATATGTATCGTTGCTAACTAAAAAGACACAGCTGTATATATACATCCAATCATTGGCTTCAATCTCAAAAATA
This sequence comes from Cyclina sinensis, assembly GCA_012932295.1. Lineage (NCBI taxonomy): Eukaryota > Metazoa > Mollusca > Bivalvia > Venerida > Veneridae > Cyclina > Cyclina sinensis. Next base: position 337 of record JAAONU010000130.1, read on the forward strand.
TTACACCATTTTTCATTGCATGAAGGTTTTTCTGTATTTCTTATAAATAAACTATAGATATGTCGTACACCTTTACTATCCTTAAGAATATGCTTTAGGTAAATTGGTATTATAGGGAAGATATACTCTATGCTAAGGGAATCATCTTTAAAATGTAATTTGTTAAAATATTTTTTCACCGCATTTTTGACACCTAGATATGTTAAAAAATTTATAGTTAAACCCGTTTTCCTTTCTAATTCATGCTTGTCAAGAAATGTACCATTTTCTTTAAGGATATCTTTAACGTATCTTATACCTGTATCATTCCATGATTTTATAAATATACCTTTATTACCAATTAGAAAATTATGGTTATAAAAAAGGGGCATTTCTGAAAAGCCTTGCATTGTTGAAATCTGTATATTGTCAATCAACTTAGAATATGCGTATAAAACATCTTTCCAAAAATTATTTTTAATTTGCTTTACCACTTCATTTACGTAAAGTTTACCATAGTTGTAAATTTTTTCAAAATTTATTATGTTCTTAACAAAACCGTAACACGTATTATTTCTTGCCATAACTGTTCTTCTTAACCACGTTAATTTTAGACTTTCCATGTAATAAAAAACATCTATCATACTAAGACCACCTTCAGTTATATCTTTTATTATAACAGACCTCTTAATTTTTGGAGTACCTTGCCATATGAAATCAAAAAACAGTTTATCTATCTCCTTTATCATTTCACTATCAGGATTAGGTAAGGATGTAAAAAGATGAGTCAAAAGTGGTAAAAGAAATGTTTTCACCACTGTTATTCTACCGATAGGCGTAAGTTCTCTTCTCTTCCAGTGGAGACTGCTATTTTTTATTTTTTCTATTTTTTCCCTAAAATTTAGCTCTGTCATTTTATCAAGATCAATGTGAAAAATCAAACCCAACAATTTAAAAGAAGTAGTACCCCAATTTAATTTCCATTTTGTTTTATTGACCGTGTGCTATATTTTGAAGCGCCTATCCATACAATATTTGTTTTTTCAAAATTAACCTTTAAACCTGAATAAAAAGCAAATTCCTGTAAAATATTCAGAGTACAATTTAAAGAGTTTTCAGAGCCATCTAACAGTAATGAAGTGTCGTCTGCAAATTGAGATATTTTGTATTCTACACCACCGATTGTAATACCCTTAATATCTTTAGTATTTCGTATCTTAATAGCAAGTATTTCTGCACAGAGAATAAATATATAAGGACTGATTGGATCACCCTGACGACACCCTCGCCCTATTGTAAAGAAATCTGATAGATATCCATTTAGTTGAACAGATGCCGTGATGTCAGTATAAAATAACGATATCCATTTCTTTAAACATCGGACCAAAGTTTGAAAAATTAAAAGTTTCTTTAATAAATTCATTTGACAGTTTATCAAAAGCTTTTTCGAAATCAATCATCATCAAGAGTCCCGGAATTTTGTTATGTACAGTGTAATTCATTATATCATACAAAAGACGTGTATTTTCTCCAATAAATCTACCTTTTATGAAACCCGTCTGGTCATTATTTATTAGTATATCTAGTACCAGCTTTAACCTTTTGGCTATTGAATCCGACGCTAATTTATAGACGGTATTTAACAATGTAATTGGGCGCCAATTTTTAAAAACTGTCTTGGTTTTTTCTCTTTTGGTATACAAATAATAATGCCTTGCCTTTGTGTAACAGATAGTTCACCTTTAAGATATGAAAAATTTATTGCTCTCACAACAAAATGTCCAAGTTGTTTCCAGAACATTTAAAAAAATTTGCAGAAAATCCATCAGAGCCTGGGCTCTTATCATTCTTCATATCTTTTAATGTGTCAGTGACTTCTGAATATGTTAATAGTCCTTCTAATTTGTTTGCCTGTTTATCAGTTAATTTTGTTGCCATAATATTACCTAAGAACTCGTTATGAAATTTTTGTATACAACGATTTGTAAAACAATTCTGCTTCTTTTAGAATTTCATTTTGCCTGTGTATTACATTTCCGTTATCTTTTTCTAAGAAAGAAACAGTTTTACTTACATAATGATTTTTCTCGAGATTACAAAAATAGTTTGTAGGTTTTTCCCCATTATCAATCCAATTTGATCTAGACCTAATCATATGACCTCTCATTTTTTCCTGTCTCAAGTTTTGTAGCTCAGATTTTAAATTTACTAACAATTCCTTAACATTTTCTGCAAAATTTTCTTCAAGATCTTTAATTTGCGTAAGTAGACGCCCTTCTCTTTCATTTTTACTTTTATTTTTATAACTAGAGTATGAAATAGTTTTCTCTCTTATTTCCATCAACAAAGTGTCTAAAAAAAGTTGATCATTAACAGTAAATTGTATTTCTTCATCTTTGATTTCTGTGATGTTTTCTATGTTATAAACAGGCAAACAATACTGAGTTTTAACTTCTACAATTTTTTCATTAATACAAATATTCATTATCATGTAATAAAGAATTATTAAATTTCCATAATCCTTTACTATGTGGAATGTTTTCAAAATTTAAATTAAGAACCACCAACGAATGATCTGATCTATAACCAGTATTTATACTACAGCTTCTGATTGTTGGAAAAAATCTTCTGTGATTAAAAAGAAATCAAGTCTAGCTTGTAGAACAGGTGTTGCTTTTCTCCAGGAGTAATTTCTTAAATTACCATTGAGTTCTCGAAATGGATCGTATAAATGTCTTTCTTTTATAGCATTTAACAATAACGTTCTTGCTCTTTTATTATTGTTAACTGACTTATAGTTATAATAATCCAAATCCACATTCAAGACTAAATTAAAATCTCCGCACCATACTAAAGATTCATTTCCTATGTCATCTATAATTTGAAATATTTTTTCATAAAATATTGGTCTATCTACATTTGGTCCATATATATTCACAAATGTAAACCGTTTTGAATTAAGTGTTAAATCTAATATAAGGTAATTACCATCTTTATCAGTATATTGTGTATGTATTTTAAAATCTGTGGAACGTTTAGAAAAAATGCCTACTCCTCTCGAGTTAGCAGTACCAAAACTAAAGAAACATTCACCGTTCCATTCATTATATAACTTTTTACTCATTTCAGGCGTAAAATGTACATCTTGAACACAATAAACATCTGCATTTCTTTCTTTTAAGAAATGGAAAACATCAGTTCTTTTATTAAGATCATGTAAGCCTCTACAATTATAAGAAATAATTTTAACATTAGCCATTTAGATAGACTGTATTTTTGTGGACTTGTGTCCACATAACAAAAGTAGTATACATGTAATATATAAACATTACGAGGGTTAGTTTCATGCATGTAAACGTGATTGTATAAGAACATTTAATAAACAAAAATAAACAAAAAGAACAAAAAAAGTAATGGAACTTGACATATATTCCATACTTTATAAACATTGTATATATACAAAGTTTGACAAACATAGAAAGAGTAAGCACCTTCTTCATACACACTATAACGAACGCAGAAGCAAGGGTATAACGTGAGCAAATAACGAAACATTATTGCTTATTATAATAAATCTAAGGCACAAGTACTAAATTATAAATCATGATAATTTAACCCAACTTTTTACATTATTTATGTCCAGTGATAACTAATAGTAACACACTGTACAGTGGTGCTAGCCTCAATGTATGCCAGTGTGTAAAAACAACGGTACCAGATCTGACTTATATACTGGTCCGTAACAAAAAAAGTTTAACATAGAGTATATCAAATTATACATAGCCTGTTGACGCTTACAAAATACCTATAACATCAGTTCGATATGCAAATGTACTTTTAATTTCGTATCCAGTTCTCAACTACATCATGACACATATCACTATTTTATGAGTCATCCATTAGACACGTTCAATACTAATTCTTTTCAATACTGTTGTTATAACAAACTGTGTCACCGGTAGCTGTTTTTTTTATAATCCTACTTATCGAGATGATTTTATTGTACATTCAATTTAGTTTGTAGTGATAATAATAATAATAAACAACAACATGGAGGAATAACAATCCCGGCGACACAACGAGTACAGCACACCTGTAAATTGTAAGTTTGTACCTTTCGTTAGAAATATAGTCATATATTCGCGTTTATTTCACCTTTTTTTTTATCTATCTAAACATTCATTGTATAAAAACAACAACAACTTTAAGAATACGCGGTATTAAAGTCGGCACGGAAATTACGTGCTCCCATTCATAAAAAGTCCAAACAAAACACAAGCAATAGTAAGATAATGTTTACATATCTTGTTCTATAAATACTATTACGGCAAATTGATGTAAACTGATATGTATATTTGAATTGTTTATTAATATATTATATATATAAATTAGGGATGGCAACGAGTAACCGGTTAACCGAGTACTTGATCGAACGTCCGAATATCGGTTAACAAAATTGATATTCGATTACTCGGCAAAAATATATAATTTCTATTTTTTGCGATTTAGAAAGGTTGGTGAATCCAATCTGTTCAGAAATTTGGAGATGTACATGTATCTTCATAAATACCTCTTAAATGCAATCAAAACATCCTTGCAGAGGTGCGAAAATGATATCGTTAAATTATAATTTAACGAGGCGATCAACAGTTTGACACGCGCATGGGATTTAACACCTGTGTCGCTTACGTCATTCGACCTCTTATAGTATTTAATTACCTTTAATTGTGTAACAGTTTGTAGCCGAAACTTGTTTTAAGGTATATGTTTTGAAAACAGCAAATGGCCAGATTGCTATTGTGAATGTTAGATTAAAGGTAGTAATTAGACCCGATTAAGCGTTTGTTATTCTTTACTCAATAAAGGAGAGTAACTCCCTTTTCTTCTTTACGCATATAAATCCATAAATATCATTAATCATTAACTTTTTAAATATTGATAAAGTTTTTGTTTAGAATAAGATATTAAAATTTCAAGAGTCAAAGTGCCGCCTGCAAAATCTGATGCTTGGAAATATTTCAAACGCTGTGCTAATAGCAAGACTATTAAATGTACATCATGTAGCTGTGAAATAACGTAGATATATGAACTGTTATACATGTTTTAAACTTGATATTGCATTAATTAAAACGTTATAAAATATAATGTTGATTTAATTTGTTCGATGGTTATTTTAAGTTACCTCCCTTGCAGTACTATTTATAGTTACACATCTATGAATTTAAATAGAAAGCGAAAGTAACATGCAGACGGTGTAAATATATTGTGATAAAACTTTGAAGATCATTGGAAATCATCCGAGTAACCGAGTACTCGATCGGAAAAATGACCGAGTACTCGAGTATTGATTTTGGTATTCGTTGCCATCCCTAATATAAATATATATATATAAAAAAAACAATCATGTTATAATTTCCCTTACTAAGGCTTGTTAGAATAGATATTTGTATATGTTTTATTGAGATTTAAATTTTCATTTTGATTTACATTTCTATTGTCTTCGTTCCCAGGGGTCTAATTTTGTTTTCCTGGCTTCCAAATAAACAGAGAGGCCCTTTTCTATGATTCTTGTTTTGAAACCCTCCTCCTTTCTTAGGTTGTATGCCTCTTTGGCTAATTTTGATCTTTTGATTTTCATTTCAACTGGCAAGTCTGACAAAATTCTCATTTTTTTATTTCTCAATCCTTGCATAAATGACTTTGAATATATAAGTTCCCTATCTTCATATGACACAAATCTTAATATCACTGGTTTTGGACCTTCCCCTTCATATGGAGTTCTATGACAGTTCACAAAATGCATAGCTTTCACTCTATCTTCTTTCAAGTTGGTCTTTAAAAAAGAGGAGTACAAGTCTTCATTTTCTTAGGAGGTTATATTTTCTGTCATGCTTTTCCATTAACATAAGCTCTTTTTCATCTCTTTCAGCTCATAATTAACTTTGTTGATTTTGTCATCTTGCCTCTCTTGAATTGTATCTTGCATTTCAGCCTGGAAGCTGACACTTTTTTCTATTTCACATACTTTTGAGTTTAGTTCTTTGACATCTTCTTTTGTACCAGTGACTTCTAATCTTACAATTTCAATTTCTCTTTTCACTTCATCCAGAACAGATGTAAATTTTTTCTCAAATTTGTCAAGCTTCTTGTCCATTTTCTCATCAAACTGCTTAAATAATTCTTTTATTTCTAATCTAAACTGACTAAACTCCTTGTCTAACTGATTTGGACTTTTGTCTTTGTCGGTTTTCTGTTTTTTTCTCTCATTCTCTATCTGAGCACTTGGCTTTTCTCTTAATTTATGTTTCTCTTCTAGAGAACTACAAACTAAATCTCTTCTAGCAGCACCCCTTTGTGACATCTTCACTAAGATTGAGTTAGGTTTTATATTTTATATTTAAAATCGGTCAACACGTTTCTTTTTCCAGTCCAGAACAGCAACACCAAAATATATATCTTACAGCTAAAGGTTCATAAAACCGTTTGGGTGGGGTATTCACCTTCGTTCACCTTGTTGCTCAGCAGGTTACTGGTCGGGTGGTGGGGTATTTCAGTTATCAAATGTTCTCCTTTTTTTTACCTTTTACTGATATTTCACCGTCCTATCTGCTTAACACTATCAAAACTACAAATAGATGTACTAAGACATGCTCACATTTTTCAAATTTGTTGGATATATTTACAAAAAAAAGTTCACTTTTCCGCCCTTCTCTTTTATTTATGTTTTCATGGCTGTGCTTGATTCACTCTCTCCTGGGGAATTAGAGTAAATTGAACATGCTTGTACTATGAAGTAAGATTCCATTAAGATAGATAAAATAGGAAAGGTAAAAGTTTCTTGCCCTCACTATTTAATACTAATTTGAAGTATTTTGACACAGTCAGCAAACAAATTCCATTTACTTCTGTCCTTTGTGGCGATTGCTTCTTTCAGTCCATTTTCAGCCATGGTGACTGGTAGGTGTCCGTATTTATTGAGGATTTTTGAACTGAATCCGTTTCTTAGAAGCAATTCAATAAGAGTTAAAGTTCCTTGCTTGCTGGCTATATGTAAAGCAGTGTCCCCATCTACTGTTTTTGAGTTAACCAGGACCGAGCTTTCTTGCATATTTAATACAGCTTCAACAAAGCTTTCGTGACTTTCTTCTGTCGCTATGTGTATAATGTCAAAACATTTATCACTTGTTTTCGACATTATGTTGGCACCACCATCCATCAACATTTGAAGAGATTTCACGTCTCCTCTTGCAGCTGCAAAATGTACAGGACGTTGGTTACCTTGAAGTATGTTTGGATTTGCTTCTTTTGATAGAAGATAACGAACCATATCATGCTTTTCGTTTTGTATTGCAACAATTAGTGGCGCTCCATGCTCTGGACTTACAAAGTTTACATTGTAGTTGTATTCTATCAACAAATCTAGTAGCTCTATGTTGTCATTTTGTAGGACACGCAAGAATACTCGGTAATCCTGTTTGTTCAAATTCGACAATATTAATCTTGCTGTTTGAATGTGTCTACCATTGCAAGCAAGACTAAGTGGAGTTTCGTTGTTGTAGTCTTCCGATGTCAAATCGAAGCCTTTAGAAATAAGCAAAGAGACTATTCTCTTATGCCCTCTCTCTGCGGCAACATGGACTGCTGTTTGTCCGGCAAGGTTCCTTGACCCAGGGAGTGCACGACATCTGTCAAGTATTATCTCTAGAACCTCAACGTGTCCTAGAATAGAAGCATCAATAACTTCGTTTTGTATTTGTGTTCTACTTGTTTCAAGTAGTAATTCGACAATAGTTGGTAATCCCATCCGTGTTGCTACCGCCAAAGGTGTTTCTCCGCGATACATGATATTAACATCTATAGCTGTCCCATTTATATCACCATTTAGCAGGAGTTTTAATAACTTTGCATTTTTGGTTGATACAGCGTAGTGAATCAGTGGGGGTTTGTCTCCGATAGCAACACTTATATCGGTGTTCGAAATTACTTCGGTGTAAGATTGAACCAATGACTCGGAATATAATCCGTTACTTATCAAATCTGCTGCATGTTGCGCTACGTCTGCCCACTTCTCCGGTCCAAAACACGCAGTTTGGATGATGAAGTCAATAACGTCCTTGGCACCAACGTCAAGTGCCTTTTTCAATGCAGCAGTAGAAATATCTGTACCTCTAGACACCAAAAGTTCAAACGTTTTGAAGTTTGCCAACTCTGCTGCCCGTATCAATGCTTCTGTTTCTTGAGCTTTTATCCATCTCTTCCATTTTGGCTTCCTACGCTTATTCTTCCAGATGTCATGAAGAATGATGACCTCTGTAATATTTCGTGGTGCATTTTTAAAAGTCTCACTCTGCCTATCAAGTCCATGATAAAGGCAAGAGTACGGTTCCTTTGGATCACAGTCTTGCTGTTTGAGAATTGTCCAAAGCTTATGAGGAGTTTCCGCTAAGTATTTTAAGAAGAGCTGAAAAAAGGTCGGACTCATTATTTGATGCTTCATACATCTAGCGACACGTCTGAGCATAATTTCTTTTTCAAAGCGTTTCATTACAGCCCTCGTTTTTTTATTTAGATTTCTGTCATCGATCTCCAAGAAGAAGTCTTTTTCATCTTCAAACCTGTTTCTTCTTGACTTGACAAAATTGAAGAAGAACTCATCTTCGCAATCATATACAGCGTCTGGATACATCTCGCAGTAGACAAGCAAGAAAGAGTAAAATACCCTTCCGTCACAAAATCTATACACGTCGTTCATTTCGGCAAGAAATTCTCCGTCTAGACGGCGGGCATATTTTTGTATATTCTCTCCCAGATTCATAAGATGGCCATTTTTCTTGGCAAACTCTTGCAAATGTTGCAACGAAACGTTGTCAAATGCAAGGTTCTTCTTTTTAGACTTGCCTTTTGGCTTCTTACTGATATTGTCCGCAGAATACCAAAATTTTTCTGTTTGCTCGCTCTGCTTCCTCATTTGATTTATTCGTCCGACACCGAGTTGACCGCCATGGGCGTGAACCGCCAGAAGTGTTAAGAATAACACACCCCCTTCTTTGTACGACTCTCGAATTCTCTGCACTATTTCTGGTATAGGTTTCCGCAAGGTATTTAAACCCTCCGACATATCAGATTTGAAAAAGTCAGCCAGTTTACGAATGTATCGAACGCTTCCTAAGAGTGGCACAAGACCATCTACTATCTCTTTGTCAAACAACGATAGCTTCCCATCTCTTGGTTGTTGAATAAGAGCTCCACCCTTTACAGGGTTGACCTTGAAATTATTCTGCCGTAGTACAGCTTGTAAAAGTTTGTCTTTCGTGCGGCTGGATGGCCTGTATCTTTTTTCCGACGCATCGACAATATACTCTCTATACTTGTACATGATCGGATGCTCTTTTATTTGCTTTGTAGTATTATCTTGAAGTGTCATAATTACTGTGAGATTTTTCACCGTGGATGCTCCTAATGGCATTCGTTCTTTGAGGTATTCGTACCAACCATCTAATCGCCTTACATCTGATCCTGTGGGTCCATTTGCGTCTAACACGAGGATAACTGTTTTTTCTTCATGACGTATGTCATTGAGCTCGTCAGCAGTCTTCAGGAAGTACGGCTTTGCATCGTCTTCATTCTCAGAAACGGTTTGTTCATATAGCATTTTGGCTACAAAGCCACAACCATACCCAGAACCTTTGAAAATTACTAATTTGTAGTATCCGTTACGGTTTAAAGTAGCCTGCCCCCCCTTAAACAGTTCCGTCTCGACTCTTGGGTTTGTTCTACGAACAGATGCTAACAAATCTATATGGCGATCTGAAACAAAATGATTCACAATAACAGCTGAATTTTAGTTGGTCTTAGAATATATCTAGAAAGTGAAGAAAGTTTTTATTTATGTATGTGATTTAAAGTCTGTTCGCATTGTAAAATGTAAAAGCAGCAACATTATAACATTTTATTTGTACCTATTTAAAATTCACGTGGAGTTGTTTAAATCTTTTTACAGCCATTCTACATAAAAGAATGAAATACTGATGAAATCACTACTGCAACATCTTTTGGATATCAATAAAATGTGAGAAATCATTTAATAGATGGGTTGCTTTTTAAACGATAAATGTTTATCGAGTGTGTAGATTTACACTGACATAATGAGTTCTTACCAGCTGAATGATTTTTGACAGTTTTCTTTGTGAACGTTGCGCTTCCATGGTCTGCAATTATAAAGTGCGGAATTCTCGTAAACCGCTAACAACATAAAAGTTTAATAAAACACAAGAAAGGCGTTACTATATTGCATTACAAGGAGAGAAGAGGTTAAATGTTTCTTGAAGATCAATCTTGGACCAATAAGAAAGCCTGGAGTATACTCATCCTTTACTCATGTGAAAGTAAATGCTGTCTTATATCGTAGATTTCATCAAATGTATAAATCAAAGAAAATTATACCTGATGTTATTTGGAAATTTTTTGAATGTTTGACTTTGATAAAGTAAGACTTGTTGAGTGGCCTTAGATCTTTGATATCTTCATCCAGAATTTTGTTTGAGAGATTTGGTTCTGCAAAAAAGACACAACATCATAACTTCACAGATTTTAAAACAAGTATTAAACTTATACGAATATAAACATACTTAACAGTGTTAGATAAAAACTAAACTTATATAACTGAAGTGTTTTAGTACACTTATAATAATAATTTTAAAATACATGTAACTGAATACCTTAAATTTCTATTACAATACTGACCACTTCTTGAAAAGGCTTTTGTTATTTTGACGTTCTCGTCTGATTCTTCATCGCTCGAAATGTCCCCTTTCTGTAGTGTCCCATAATCACTTGTTTTGTCGTGATTTTGCAGTTCTTCAAGTGTTCCATTTTCATCATCATCGTCATCATTATTTTGTTCAAAAACTCGTACTTTCTTGGTTTTCTCTTTATTTAAAACTCCCAAGACATAATCTTGATTCCAGCTCATCCTCGAATGTGGCGATACCGGCTTTGTTTTAGGCCGAGCCCCATTTTTATATTGAGGTCGCTGAATTTCGATTAAGGGATTTGCCCTTGCTTGGTCACCCATATTGTCTAGCTCTTGATATCGGGACTTTTTTGACGTAAACACTTCTGTAATACTATTTGCTTTACTTAATTCATTCACATCATCGTCTGACTGTTCATCAGACCGGCTCCATCCGGACTCTGCCTGTTGACATTTCGATTGAAACAACTTTTCCGAATCGCAATTTTGCGATGCATGCTTGGCCAACGGAAAGTCCCATACAGTGTCTCGTGTCTTCTTTTTCAATTTCTGCTTTATACACTGAACGAGGGAATTTAGTTCCATGATAGGCGTGTTCCGTTGTCATCTAAAAACCGTGACATTTCAACGAATTACTTTAATTAACTGTCAAAACTTTTGTTCCGCACCTATTTGTTCTAGCCTGTAAATAAAAAAGTCAACTATAATACTTTTATTCAATAAAATATAATGTAAATTGAATTGTGAAAAATAAACTGTTACGAGTTTATGAGCTGACTGCACTGTTATCTGGCACAAGAAATGGATCAACCTTAAATCATCGTCCAATCATAGCTTTACATTCATTTCACTTCCCCTTTCCCCACATATTTTTGAGCAGTATCAGATCATTTATAACTTAAGAACACTTTACTTTTCAAAGTTGCTAGATATTTCCAAAAGCTGATGGAAACTGTTTCTAAAAAAAAGTAAGTCGATGTATAATTTAACATACAATTTGTGTGAACGTAGAATTTCATGTTCTTATATATATGTTGGATTTCATTACATTATGGATATAAAGAAAACAAACACAGACTTCCATGATTACTTAAGTTTCAGTACTGCATTTTGATATTTGAATTATGTGGAAGCCAAAACCATATAAGGTGGACTTTCATTTAATCACCGTTCCTGGGATGGGTCAGTTCTAAGTTCTTCACCCATTTGTGTATTTTCTCAAGTAATTGAACACGGTAACCAGCAGGGCTCAAAGCTGTGGCGAAAGGTTAAGTGATTTTTCTTGTAAGCGTCCTTAACAACTAGCCAACAGAGGCGTGTTTTTCTGTTCGTCAGTTCTTTCGTCACATCAGGAGTTATTTTAATTGTTTCAAAATTAACACAATCTTATATTATTTTATCGTTTAACTAAACTGCGATGAATTTCATTTTGCTATTTCCTCATAATCATTTAAATACCTGAACCATGCCCATAACATTAATAACGTTGACCTGTTACTTCCTATCTTATGAATTTTATCCATATCTCCTGTGGACGTTGAGAGCAATCAAAACTAATAAGGACGCCTATACACACTTGTTACATCAACAGTCTTGATTATAAATAAAAACATTCATCTTTTTCTTGTAAACTTAAAGGTTAATAGTTTTCCTTAAAATTTAAGCATGAGAAACCAACATGAAATACAATCTTAAGAACATGCGTAATCAAGTGTGCGATAAAATTTCATATAAAATGAGGCCGTTTTACATCAATACATCTGTGTCATCTGTAAATAAATATAAGATACAAGTCATTATTACTCAAGCCGTCTGTCATTACCATTTTGGTGAACATTTAATATTATATCCTGAAAGTTTGATTGAATTTGGACGTAAAATAATAATAATATCAGTGCCTTAGTCCGCGAACTTATTATACAACCTTCGTACATATAAGATACAAGTCATTATTATCTAAGCCGTCTGTCTTTACTATTTTAATATATAAATAAAGAAAAGCGTAGGTATTCTTACTGTAACTTTTATCAGCTTTGTAAGTTGATACATAATGAGCCAGCTATCTGTCGACAAATATAACTACCAATACAGAGTTATTCAGCGTGAACGTGAACACGTTTACACGAGAAAAAGTACTGTTTTTTTTAACTATATTACATTGCCAAAAAATTAACTGCAGATCAACAATATGTAAATGACAAAAAGGAATACGAATTACTCTGGCCTCACATTTATAAAATTTACAGAAAGATCCTTCCCATAAATACGTTGTGTTTCTCTACTGGATAGTTTATTTATGTAAACTTTTCAACTTCATTTTAGACTATTGTCTAAATGTGCCAGCACATAAGAGAGTTATCAAATTTTAAGCAGTGCTAAACCAACCTTAATTATACTCGACTGTATTTATGTTTTTGTTCCGCATCAAAAGCTAGATCTCTTTATGTGGAAATCTTCTAGTTACTAACATTTTATGATTAAAATTATCACATTTTTATTATTCCGATGACAATAATAGTTTTATTCATGGAATACAAATGATTTTTGACAAAGAGATCGCTAAACCATGACATATCTAATGGAGGTTCTTTCCGACATACCATAGTGAGAGATATTTGGAGAACAATGTTGTAGGTATTTCTCTGGTGCACCCAACAGGCATCAGGCTCAGAATTTTGCCGTGTAGTTGCTGCAAAATATCTACTTGCTGGTTCATTGTGGGGTTATGGGGTTCAATAAAAGTACCCACTCCGCTTTTTTACAGCATCTGTTGTATATCAAGCCGTGGCGTTGCTATAAGGATGTGGAGACCATGGCTTAAGCGGACTGTCTACTGGCAAGGTCATTTTGTGACGGTTCATAATTAATATTTGATAAATTGGTGCACTAAAAAAAACATTCTTTCGCTGAGACATTATTTTGGTTTTGTGTCTGATGCATGCTTTCATATGAATTATTCGGCTTCAGAGAGGAGCATTATTTTCTTATTTCTAATTAATGGTAATTAGTTAATATTTCTGTACCAGTAAGGTGAACCGTAATCTTTGAATGGATCAACATGGACACTCCTGTTGTAATGTAGAACGCTTTGTTCTGGAAGCTGATCTTGCTCATCATGAACAACATCACTCACTAATTGCCTCTCTATCCCCCTGTAGATGGTCCTGGTTGTGCTCGTACGTGCTTAAGTTGTAAGCTTGTATTATATATATTGATATTGTCGTTGATTTCTTTCAGGTTGAGTGATTAGACATCTAAGATTAAAGCTTTACAGAGATTCGCCCAAATATATGATACCGCATGTTTCTTTAAAACTAATATCTGCTTACTAAAAGGGAACCCGACCTATTTCAGGTCTTTGACAACAACTCTTTTGTCGGTGTGTTATATCGAACAAGTTGACGTGCTGTATTTTCATATGTCAATTGAACTTGTGATGGTAAATATCTGAAAGAAAACAAAATTTACTATCGATTCGTGCGATAGTTCAAACAGGTGAAGACCAAATGGCATGCAAAACTTGTACGAAAAACATTTCCATCCCTTCTCGTTTTCCCGTCCAAACCTAGATGTGCAGGTTTCACTGAACGTCACGTAGCTTGACTTTCAGTGTCAGTTAGCGCTGCTGATTATAAAAACTGGAGGAAGAGATTATTACTGCGAGTAATTGGGCGAAACAAGTTCTTCCCTGCCTTCTGAAAGGTCCAAGTCTAAACATTGTCAAATGAACAATATAATTATTAAAAAGACCTATCTCAAAATCTTACGAGACTCAAGATACGGTCCAACGTTTAAAATTAACTTCATTTTTTTCCGTATGGTCGTTTCACTTATATAATGAAAAAAGATATAAATACAGCTTAAACTATCATACACTACTTTTGAAAGCATTCCAAATTGAGATTTACATATTGAATCAAGTAGTTTTATACAGGTCATATATATATATTTGTACATATAATCTGTTGAACGGTTGTGGTTATCGTTTCATGTAGTGTTTACACTGAAACGGGTAATCAATCTTCGAAAAGCCCCCCCCCCCCCACTTACTGTTTACTTACTGTTTTACGTTTAAACCGGGTATATTAGTTGTCAATGTGAGATATTTGAAATAGTTTCTTTTATTTGCTTCCTTTATTTCATTATCAACTTTCGAAAAAGTTGCTGTTACAAAGACCATTGAGAGTTGTATATAGATCTATTGAAAATCTATCATATATTTAAACGTGGTAAATTAAGTTTTGATCTAAGAACACAAAACAGAATAGTAGAATTACTTACTGTCATCTCATCTCATCTCGAATTACTCAGTCATCGTGACTAAATCAGTTATATGATATCTTAGTTTGAGAATAAATAACCAGAAAAAAAACACAGTTATATCCATATTTTAACGTAACATTTTATACAATTTTTCATTAGACATTTATTTTATAATATTAAAAAATAAACGAATTGTTGCTGCGAACGTGCACTCAAGCAGTTTTCCTGTTTCTATGTCTTATTTTAGGTAATCGTAACATCAGGAGATACTTGGGGGATCCCAAACTTTCGTCCAAATATGATTGGTTAGCTATGGTTTTGACCTTACGTTTTGAAGGTCTTTTGAATATCTTAAACTTGCTACCGTTGCGACTCTTTTTCTTGATGTTTGTAGACGATTTTGACTAAATATGTGCGGCATGCAGTCTATTTCCGTATGCAGTTTAATTGTTTTTGGTGGGTTATGTTTGTTGCCCATTTATATTTCAAACAACTTAGAAATTATAACTTAGTAACTTAGTTTTTGTTAGCTGTTTTCTTATTTTATGGTCATATGTCATAAAATAATGACATTGTCATTCATCCAAGCTCAGTGTTAACTTGATAATTTTGTTGCAAACAATATATTGAACTCACACCACTTTGCTCATAAAAACTCGAAGTCAAGATAAAACTCGATTACAAGAGATCTAGATGAAAAAGGAGTGATTCTAATATGTAGTCAATCTTCACTTTTTTCATTATTTGAAATATTTAAAGTACATTCAATCATAAAACAATGTTTCTGTCCTAATATTATTGCATATTTGTAATCATAAGTGCTGAGAAGATTCGTTCAACTATGTGCTTTTTTCGAAACATAAAAAATGGCGAAAAAAGAAAAACAACTAAAAACAAGTGACCAATTAAGAGACATTATTTCTAACATTTAGTAATTTGTGATAGTAAATATGTACCATTATGTTCTGTCCTCATCTTTAGTCAGAAATAAGTATATCTTTAAAATATATATTGGTCCCAATAAAATAAGAAAAAAAAAACACACAAAAAATGAAACTGTTTGGAATAACTACTTCATTATTTGAAAGTTAATGGAATCTAGTCATGGAAGCTATATATCACTTAATACAGGATTTACTCCTAACAAATAATGCGGTTAATGGCGTTTTGCCAGAGTAAAGACCGATAAACCACTTTTTTTAAATTTTATGCATGACATTTCTTTATGCAGCTTTCGAATCATTACTGCTAACCGTGAAAAAGCAAATACCAGTGCACCAAAGCCTGTTTAGCCACATCATATCTGGGTTTTTATTTACCAAACACTTGAATGATATCATACCATCTAATATCACTCCTTGCGTTCCTCATATCAAACACTGACTGTCTATTTTTATTACAAGTTTACTATACCATATCGCATGACGCAGTACATTTACTTGTCCTTGAGAAAAGCGCACACACTGACGTGTTACCAATTCTTACGTTAGTTAGTCATTGTAACGGGTATTCCCATTCTGCTGTATTGTTCTTTTTCCAGGTCAATTATTTATATGTAGGAGGACCTTGTAGAATTTACCTGAGTGTATATTCTAAAATGAGAATTCTTTAGAATTATCTAGAACATTCTTTAAACACATAAATGGAAGACACTTTGAGACATAAGAGTAGTGGCTGGAGTTGTGACTCTGAAGAAACATACATACATGTACTGTATAAATGTTATGCATAAAACTTGCTGGAGATTAAAAAAGCCAAAAAAGATAGGGGTAGAGTAAGGCACTTTGTTTGTTCGCAATCTTTGATTGGTCAATCAATTTGTTGATTTGAATTACAGTCAGTAGCCGTACTACATAATACTGCAAAACATACGCTAAAACCGCAAACACACAAAATCATGCAATACAGGTAAGTATAGTAGAAATTCTGAAACCGTGAAAAGGGCTTGAAATTATTATTATGTCAGATAAATCTTTGAAGAATACTGTTGTTTATGTTTTATTCCCATCTTGGTGATTCTCTTGGGTATCATTTACAACGTCGACAATCTAGTATTTGTCAAAGACGGTGCTTATAAGTGTAGTGGCCCCGAAAAAAGCTATGTAATGACAATGAAATGTAGGTTTTAAGGTATTAAAATACTGATAAAAATTTTGTCAGCACTAATATTCACTTCAAACCTCATCCGATGTAATGGGTATGGAGAAACACCCTTTTTCTAAGACTGACAATAAAAACAACTGTTACTTGGTATGCAATCAATAACATTCACACTACGAAGACCTGCTTACTGCTAAAAATGCGAACAAAATAAAAAGCCAAAAAAGAGGAGAAACAAAATATGATAAAAAAAACAAAAAACAAAAACAAAAAAAAACATGGCACGAATTTACCCCAGCCATTACATTATGAGGGGGGGGGGGGGGGGGTATCAAATTGAACTTCAACATGAATCTTTGGGGCTTCAAATTAGCTACAATTATAATTATTCTTTTACTATTCTGAACAAATAGGCAAACTATTTTTATAGTCTAGTTTTGAAGAAATTAATAACTGAAATCAGAGATACCCAATGTTAATCAATTCACCATGTTGAAAAGCTTTGCTACAACTGAAATATAATTAAAACGAAATAAATTAAACTTAAATTCTATAGAAATTACTGTTATAAAAACAAAACACTGTAAAACTGCCAAAAACTTGAAAAAAAATGGTTTGACTGGGGTTTGAACCCATGTCCTTCAGTGAAAATGTCTCAGTCCTACAAAAATTAATGGAATTGAATACTCTTCAAAGTGGCGATAGGGCATAAGGACTCTAATACCTTATGGTGTGAAACCACTAAATAGATTCCTATTTATTCTATATAAAATTCATAAAGTTCACAGGACTGTAAAACATAGCAAAACTTCTTTCAAATGGCTTTAACTCACATATTCTTGTAGGTCTATGTATGTACTCATGAAAAATAGCAAGAAAAGTTGGGGTTGTGTTAAAAACAAGAAGGATATTCTGTACATGTGAACTTACCTATAAAATTAACAAAAAATATGAGCCAGTTTTCAGATTGGATATATATTAAACAAAACTGGCAAAATTGATGAAGTTTAATCATATTTTATTGGATTGTCTAATATTTTGTACACTCCACGCTAAACTTCAGCTTGTTTTACATATTTGTTGGGATATCAAGGAGTTTTAAAATTAGTCCAGAGCTGCTGTGGCGCCCGGAACAGGGTCGGGAATTTATTTTGTAAATATCAGCAAGAGCAGCAGTTCATGTATAAATCTTAATCACATATTGGAAATAACTTTTTACAGATACAGCCATCCATTTTATCCATGGTTATTTGGAAAAACACATAAAGTTTTTGGTGCATTTCAATGAAAACAATATCGATACTTACGCTACAAGCTCGACAACAAAAACAAATCTTTCATATATTGAGACGCTTCTTTCTTAAGGATGTGTGGTGCTTTATTTTTTTCGTAAAGTATAGGATGATTTTGATATTTACTTTTTACATTGTCGTAAATGTCCCTATTTTCAAAAACTATGTGACGGACCTCAATTTGGAAGACTTCTTGGCTCTCAGGGTGTAACAACATTCATAACCAAAGTCATTTTAATGCAGTGTATGGGTAACTGTCTTACAAACATGCACACTGATGGTATGTTGATTTCAATAATCACATCTCAAGTTTACCTGTATGATACAAAACTGTTCTTATATTTCCCTAAAAAAAAGAGGACATTACTGTGTTCAACTTTTCGTCCCTTCAGAAAACCCTGTTCTTTCAGCGCTATCAGCACTTTGATTATTTTGGCCTTTGAGCTAAGTGTAGATCATGCGTTTACTTCTGTTCATACAAGTCATAAAACGGGATATTTACTGCTGCATGTTATTCATTGTATAAATCTTTAACAGTGTCTGATGTCATACTGTGACTGAATTGTGTAAATATGTTTAAATATTTTATCATTTATTGTGAATGATAGAGAAAGGTTATGTGAACTACTCTCTAGATTATTACAATAATGTAGCATATCATACAGAATCCTTCTACCTTATAAATGTCAGTATAAGCTAATCTTGTAGTATTTGCATGTATACTTTGCGATTTCTAGAGTAAAGGGTAATCAATGCAACCGTGGCTTATTATGTAGATCGAGTCTCTGCAAATTTAAGATATTTATGTAGTCTCTGCGAATTCAAGAGATTTATGTTGTCTCTACAAATTTAAGCTTTTTATGTAGTTTATGCAAAATTAAAGATATTTATGTAGTCTATGCAAAGTTAAGCTATTTATGTAGTCTATGCAACTTCAAGCTATTTATGTAGTCAATGCAATTTTAAACAATTTATGTAGTCTATGCAACTTTAAGCTATTTATGCAGTCTCTGCAAATATAAGCTATTTATGTAGTTTATGCAAATTAAAAATATTAATGTAGTCTCTGCAACGTTAAGCTATTTATGTAGTCTCTGCAAATTTAAGCTATTTATGTAGCCTATGTAAATGTAAGTTGTTTATGTAGTATATGCAAATCTAAGCTGTTTATCTAGTCTCTGCAAATTTAAAATATTTATTCATTCTTTGCAAATATGAAGTATATCAACTTACCAATAAGGAAGCTATGGTCAATATTAAATTTTATGGACAATTTCGTCTTCAAAATGAAGGTCATTCAGGGGTCTAGGTCAGATAAGTATAGGTCAGTAGGAAAGTGTTTACCAGACGGGTGTTGTGTCGAAGTATGAAGTACATCCACCGACTAATAAGGAAGTTCTGGCCAATGTTAAAATTTTCGGTGGGAATAACGGACAGACGGACGGATGGAAGGACTGACGGACGGACAGTTAAAAAACTAGATGCCTCCTTCCGGAGGCATTAATACTTGAAGAGGTTTATAACTAACAATCTTGTTAGTTTTCATGCTTAACTGGACACTCCTCGTCTGACGGAAACATTTGCACGTATTGTATATTATATCAGTCCCTTTTCAAATATTTAACCTTGAAATTCTACCTGCAGGGCACAAAACTGAATATATTATGACACTAAGATGATGCAATGGTAGGAAAAAAATAAAATCGTATCATTTCTCATTGAAAATTCAGGAAACTATATATTGAATTTATATAAAAAAAAACCCCAGAAGGTTAAAGAAAACAGAACATGCTTTAAGCATGAAGTACTTTTTCGTACCTGTTTTAATCAGCCATAAATAGCATGTAATTAATCCAGCAATACTGGGTCAGCGGAAGAGTCAAAATTTCAATTTTTGTATTTTTCTTTTTTTTTCTCTGTGCAAACTTTTTTGTCTATTAACATGATAAAAAGATCGACGACAAATACTAGATAAACTGGGCGTACAGTATGCCTCCTGGGCAGTCATTATATCTATGCCTTCATTCATCTGCGGTTTACGGGATCAATCCGCAGTAATAAAATATCTTTTATTCTATTACAAGCGTACTTCAAATTCAAATATTTTCAAATACAAACCATATAGACACAAGAAGTAGGTCAAAAAACACGTGTCGGAGGGAAACGTGACTTGCTTTTTTTAGTTACAAAGAATCAAAATACAGGAATCCCATATCATATTTAAAAGTGGGAGATTATATTTCTCATTATCTTTCAACTATAAAAATTTAAATTATCATCGTAGGGCACAGGTTAAAATTTTAAAAATACGGCTGTCAGTATCTATATGCATTTATTTAGCTGCATTGAAAATATACTATAAATGTAAGCAGCTCAGTTTAGCTGACAGAATAGTGAAAAAATATGTACGCGTAAAATGAACAAATTCGAAACATAAAGAATCATATCATCAACACAGTGTATTAACAAGATGATCATGATGACACCAGTGTCCAGTTAAATACAGATAGATGATAAAAAAGGGTAAAGCAGTCCTAATAGTTGTTCATTATCTTCGGTAAATATGAAGAGTTATCGACATTCGAAAAGTTATTTCAGTCGTACGAAATGTTATTAGTCACCCTTATTTTTCCGTGGTCGAAACGAATGGTTATACTTTCCTTATCAAAAGACTTAACAACGCAATAAATAACAATAGCAACACGATCTTCTAAAAAATAAAATAAAAAAAATAAAATAACGATAATTATAATCAAGATGATTATGGTGATGGTGATGCGGTAGTGGTTCTATAAAATTGATAGAAGTTTATTTAAAGTTTATTACTAGTATAATTGTTATCATAGATCTTATTCTGTTATTTCAATATTTTTCTTTTAGCTCTAATAATTTCAACAGTATCAAAAAGAAAAAAAGAATACCAACGACAACAACAACAAAAATCATTAAATTTTAAGACATCAATAGACTTTGGAGAAGTATTTGTTCTGATACCATGTTAACTTCCCCGATATTTTGTATACCACCCACCCCCGAGTTTAAATAGCACCCTACCCAACGAACATATGTGTAAGTATGTATCTAACATCCATGCCATCTTCTTCAGGACATAGGATAAATATATGCATATGTATACGTTTAAATGAACGTTGACATCTGTTATATAAACCAATCCTAAATGCACTTCTGAATACTGTTGAATTATGGAAAATGTCAAAAAATATCGATTCATCTAAAAAAAGAACCTTTTATCTGTATTTTTATCTGTGAATAATAAATGACAATGCATTTTTGAGAACCAAGTGACTTAATATTGCGCTGTTTTTCAACACCTTCTTCTGTAACCCGCTCAGCGAGGTATATCTGCCCTGACCATAGCAAGATGATTCAGCAATTAACTACGTCTTTCATGCAATGTAAACTGATATATCTACGAAAAGACTTTGTTGTAAACTATTCAAAGCTTGGTTTCTGAGTGTATTTGGTTTAGCCGGGCACACGGTCCTTGAGAAGCAATATAAATAGCTAAACCTTGAAAAATCATACTGTAAAAGCCTAACGCCGCAAGTTTTTACAAATTCATCATTTATATAAATGCATGTAGTGTTTTACAAAGACTAAAATCCTATCAAAAACAAAAAAGGCAACAGGAAAAGTTATGATAATTTAGGACGATTAAGATGTTCTAAGTCATCCTGACGACAGATTACATAAGCGATTTTGAAATACTGTTTTTCAGCTTAATATACGTTTCGAATCTAATTCTCTATGCTAGATACACAAAATCAAACTTTTAATTTAACTATAAAGTTGCTAACTTGATTAAAAGCCATAAAACTGACTGATGCAAGGATGACAAAGCGTAGCATTTGAAGTTTTTGCCAGACTGGATGTGTACTTAATATATTAAGATTACTATCTTTCCTCTTTTTCCTTTACTTAGTCAACTTCATGAGTTAACGAATCAGCATATGTTAAACGTTATTCTTTTCTTTTATTCAGTCCGACTCTTCACAAAAATAACAGATATGAAACTGAATACTCAGAAATATCAAAGAGACGTGAAAATTTATACCATGTCTCGTATATTTCGTTTATCACCATGGCGCAGTATTTCTTGTGTGTGCTTCCAAACATATAAAAGCATACATTCGTTACATCGAAATATTCCGAGTAACATTCTGTACTGAAGTAAAACAAGAAGAGTGTGAAAACATCTCTAAAACACATCGGACCACTAAAAGCTAAAGTATTCGAAATAAATGACCTTGTTTGTAATTTCGATAGAATATACTAGTGTAAGATGAAAGAGAAATATGACATAGAGGATATTTGTTTGTTTTTGTGGAAGATGAGAATTTATTTCATCGAGTGAACACCATATGTGATATTTTCACGAGTGGCGCAGCCACGAGTGAAAATATAAACATATGGTGTTCACGAGATGAAATAAATTCCCATCTTCCACTAAAAAACAAACAAATTTTCTTTTTATTTTATGCCAACACGTCAAAAATGGTTTTTTTATGATATTTTTAATCAGGGCCTTCAATAAATTCCCCATGGTTAGCCCCAAATCAGTTAATGCGTACTTTGGTTACTCCGCACAAAAAAAGTGCAGACAATCTCCAATACATATGATAACTTTACTTCTGCTGAAATAAACTGAATACACTTTCATCAAATAACATTTATTTTTGTCTACACAGTTTATCAATATTTATTGAATTTTTGCCATACATACTTTAATTATAAAAGTGGATTAATACCGAGTAATATTCAATCAATTGAATTGAAAGTCGGCCATATTGGATATTGTCCATGTGAGTTATGTAAACAAATCAGACATTTTAGAAAATTTATGGCGAATTTCATCATTGTTCACAACTAGTTAGGCTCAGGAATTCAATATTATAATTGGATTTAACAAGGTAAATAAATTTCACTCGCTGTCACAGTCTGAAATACAGCGGATTCTCTTGTGGTGGGGAAATTCCTGAAGTTTCATCAAGCAGTAGTTCCGGCACAAACAGTGTATTATCAAAATGGTAATTAACTGATTCAAAACAGTGTATTATCACTTTTATCTCACTGATATTTCCCTATATTTCATTGGTAGGCATAAAATAAATAGGTTTCATCTAAAAAAACGAATAACAAATATTCGCTTTAATACGTAATAACAAAAAAGTGTTTTTATTGTAAACTCCTTAACTTAATTAAATTTCGTTGGCTTTATATTTTATCAATTAACTGAAACCTGAACAAACACTTGTATTTCTTATGACAGAATAAAACAGATAAATCGAAATCAGCAGCAGCAGAATAAGTAGCAGTAGCAGCATAGGCAGTAGTTGCAGAAGGACACTGCAGCACAAGGACAAGCTTCGACCAAAGTATTTAAAAAGAAATCTAAAATATTACGAACGAGCGTAACATATTAAGGTTTAGCACTTGTCCAAAGACCTATTAATACATATAGCAGCAGCATAAGTAGCAGTAGCAGCATAGGCAGTAGTTGCAGAAGGACACTGCAGCACAAGGACAAGCTGCGACCGAAGTATTTAAAAAAAAATACATAAAAATCTTTACGAACGAGCGTAACATATTTAGGCGGTTTTAACACTTGCCAAAAGACCTATTTACACAAATTGATCAAAGTATATTAAGGCGGTTTTAACACTTGTCCAAAGACCAATTGATATATATTGATCATAGCATATTTAGGCGGTTTTAACACTTGTCCAAAGACCAATTGATATATATTGATCATAGCATATTAAGGCGGTTTTAACTCTTGTCCAAAGACCTATTGACATATATTGATCATAGCATATTAAGGCGGTTTTAACACTTGCCAAAAGACCTATTTACACATATTGATCATAGCAAATTTAGGCGGTTTTAACACTTGTCTAAAGACCAATTGATATATATTGATCATAGCATATTTAGGATGTTTTGACACTTGTCCAAAGACCAATTGATATATATTGATCATAGCATATTAAGGCGGTTTTAATACTTGTCCAAAGACCAATTGACATATATTGATCATAGCATATTTAGGCGGTTTTAACACTTGTCCAAAGACCTATTTACACAAATTGATCATAGCATATTAAGGCGGTTTTAACACTTGTCCAAAGACTTATTTACACAAATTGATCATAGCATATTTAGGCGGTTTAAACACTTGTCCAAAGACCTATTTACACATATTGATCATAGCATATTTAGGCGGTTTAAACACTTGTCCAAAGACCAATTGATATAT
>JAAONU010000172.1:0-50000 GCA_012932295.1 Cyclina sinensis
GCCCTGGCTACCGCTAATGAAAAGTAAAATGAATTATTTCATTGGATTTATATCGCATCTTTACTAGAAAATCATAGTAAAGTGGCGGTTTTTATATCATAATGGTGTCGATGGATGGTATCATATCATAGGTAACATGGTAAGAAAAGTAATAGGGGCATTTTCGGTGGTCGAAAACGTACCCCAGCCAAAACGTCCACAAATATATTTGACTTCGAACGTCAAACGGTTAGTTAGAAATCGTATGTTTTCAGTAACATTTAGTTAAATTTTAACACTCAAGCAGGCTGGATTTATATATTGTGAATTATTATGGAAATGGAAACTAAAACCCTAAACCTAACCTTGACTAAAAGGTTTTTGCAGCAGAAAAACACAAGCTGCTGATGATTGATCTATTTCTTTTAATAGTTTTACTTTACGGTAACTGAATTTAATTGGTACAGTAAGATCTTATTTATGGAGAAATCACAGTTTAATAAAATTTATGTGAACGGTTTTAAAGATTTAACAGTTTAAAAGGAATTTCTTAATAACAAGGTTGCCTAGCATAGTCAGTATTGACTTTTGGCAGGAATAAGTTGAAGTAATAAGTTGAAGGTTAAAAAAAATGAATGTACATTATGTAAAAAGAGGATCTACTAGCCTCGCAGTTTTGCATTAATACTGATGTAAGGGGCCAGTAGCAAGTTGACTGTTATGATCGTGAATTGTCTATACCCATAAAGAGCTGTATCTATTTGAGTTTATTTATTGTCGCTGCCTGTTGCCTATATGACCAACCACCTTGCAGAGATCAATTATTTTATGTTGCGGGGATAGCACAAGAGAAATCATCCCTGTTTTTTTCTTCGTTACTTGGTGTATAGCACTGATACACGAAACCTCGGGTTTAACATCTCATTGGAAAGACAGATGGATGTGCCCATGCAAGGAACAACCCTGCCATGCCACAAATGGATCTCCTATAATTAATAGAGTGTTTAGAGAAATTATATTTCATAAGAATGCATCATTTTACAATCTTTGAATATATTTTGACATTTTAAAAAAGAACTGATTTTTCAGTGGATCTGGGCATGTACATGTAAAGTTTGAAGTGTGTTCTACCCTCCTGATGGGGATTATATCACAGGAAACCTTCATTGGGAATCTTACAAGTTTGTGAAGATGAGGAACAGGATTAAAGAATTAATTCATGTAGGTTTTACTGTTCTGTTCATTAGCTGTGTAATTTGTATCAAGTATTCATAGCTATAAAAATTAGTCTTTAGATGTTCAAAATGAATGAATGGAAATACTGCCTTAAAGCTACCTCAGTATTTCCCTAGATTTTGCTAAATAAATTCAAGTAAGCAAGTCTGTAAACCTCTGTCTGTGTATATTCAGTGTGTACATATTGATTATTAATGTTCAGTGTACGTCATAATGATTAAATTTATCCAGTACATCATGCATCATTTGTATGTAGCTTGCTAGAACGTAAAGTATAAAATGAAGATAAATTTAATTTCAGCATGGTGTTGGTCATAGGGTAGTTCTTCTGTGGAATAATGGACAGGCTTGGACATTGGTTAGAAGTGACTTGAGGTGAAGAGTCCACACTGCTGCAAGAAGCAATAAAAAATATAAGGTAAGGATATAGATAAATCAACAGTAGGCAGACTATGTTCAGTTTGCTGTTATTGAAGACATTAACCCTCATTATGCCTCCCATCGAAGATGAGGGGGCATATAGTTTTGCAAATGGTCTTCACCAGTAGATGACCCCTATTGATTTTGAGGTCATTCGGTCAAAGGTCAAGACCACAGGGACCTTCATCCTAAAACGGTTTCCGATCAATAACTAGAGAACGCTTTGACCTAGGTTCACCAAACTTGGTATGCTGGTTGGTCTTCACCAGTAGATGACCCCTATTGACTTTGAGGTTATCAGGTCAAAGGTCAAGATCACAGAGACTTTCATCCTAAAAATGGTTTCCGATCAATAACTAGAGAATGCTTAGATCTAGGTTCACCAAACTTGGTCTTCACCAGTAGATGACCTCTATGACTTTGAGTTCATTAGGTCAAAGGTCAAGATTACAGACCTTCAACCTTAAAACGGTTTCCGATCAATAAGTAGAGAAAGCTTTGACCTAGGTTCACCAAACTTGGTGTGCTGGTTGGTCATCACCAGTAGATGACCCCTATTGATTTTGAGGTCATTAGGTCAAAGGTCAAGCTCAAAGGGACCTTCATCCTAAAAACGGTTTTAGATCAATATGCTTTGACCTAGGTTCACCAAACTTGGTATGTTGGTTGGTCATCACCAGAAGATGACCCCTATTGACTTTGAGGTCATTAGGTCAAAGGTCAAAATCACAGAGACTTTCATCCTAAAAACGGTTTCCGATCAATAACTAGAGAACGCTGATTACTGATGAAAGAATAATCAACTGAAGTTTGAGAACATAAACCAACAGATTACTCCTAAGAAAATGAATTGGAAAGGAAGCCAGAAATGATGTGCCAATAACCATAATTTAGAGAGAACTTTCAAAATTTATATTTTATAGATATGCATCCTGTTACAATACAAAAATTGAAAAGTCCAAGGAAAGGGATCCCTGCCCGCCAATTAAAGTGTCAACCCTATTCCAGGTATCCTTAAAACTTTAGGGTATTGATAATTACTTCTAATTGGCAAAATCATTCACATTTAGGGCACATGAATAGCTTTTGAATTATGGCAAATTTTTGTAAAGATTGAAAAAAAATATTGATAATTTTTCAGTGGATCAGTGGCACATAAAGTACATGTGAAGTGTGTTCTGCCTCCTGATGTGGATTATTTCACAGGGAATTGATACTTCAAAGAAAATCTTACACATTTGTGAAGGTGATTTTATGAAGTGATTCATTTAAGTTTTTCTATTTATTCATCAGCTATGTCATATTTTGCTCCATTTTTTGAAGAAAAAAGTTGGAGCTATTGTCATGTGTCTCTGGTCTGTGCTGGGCCGGCATTGGTTAACCATTTTGTTAAGGTACATTTTTCTGAAACTATCAAAGCTGCTCACTTCCAGTTTGAATCACTATCGAAATCTGACACCTTTTCTAAAAGGCAAATTAGTTTTGCAAAGTTATGATCTTATTTAGTTCTGTTTGTTTTTTCTTTAAGAAAAATAAATGGAGCTATTCATTAGTATTGTCATGACCTCTGGTCAGCATCAGTTGACCTTTTTTTGTTAAAGTCCATTTCCTCTTGAACTATCAAAGCTATTGACTTCAATTTGAAGTTCTTGTTCACTATCAAAACATGACGCCATTTTAAAGGGCAGATAACCCTCAAAATTATTTTTTCAAAGTTACCCCTTTTTACCTCGTCTGTTTCGAAGAAAAAGTTGAGCTATTATTATCCCTGGGTCGTTGTCATCTTTGTCATCATGCAAAAACTGTAATGAAGCCCATTTCTTAAACAATTTAAAAGGTATCAATATGAAACTTAAAATGCTTGCTTTTCATGACAAGAGGCATTTCGAACACAAGGGGCATAATTCTGAAAACAATTTTGAGTTATGCCCCTTTTTAAATTACAATTTTTGTCAGTGTTGCTTATTAAGTTAAATGATTTCAAAACTATCAAAGATATCAATATGAAGCTTTGAATGCATGCTAATCATGACAAGAGGCATTTGTAATACAGGGGGCATAATTCTGAAAGCTATACTTTTGGAGTATACCCCTTTAACTTACAATTTTTGTCAAGATTTCTGATTAAGTTGAATGAACAAAGGTATCAGTATGAACAGTATCAACATCTTGACATGAAATGTCAGAGGTATATAGACCTCCTTCAGGAGTAATTCACAAGAACCATAACTATGGCCCCATTGTTGACATGTAAAACAAACAAGCATTGGCGCCGCCGTGGTGGCTCTTGTTTGACTAAGAATTTCTTGGTTTACCTTTTTGTTAAGGTCCATTTCTAGAAAAGTGTCACAGATATTCCCTTCAAACTTGGAATACATGGTCATCATAAACCCCTACCAAGATTGTTGGTACCTTTATTAGTGGGGTGAAAATTAGCCGCACCCTAGGGGTCACTTGATTTATAGGAAAAAACTTCTTATGGCAAAGCACTAAGCCTTGAACTGAGCTATTGACTTAAATGGGATGGGAAGGTACACCAGGGTTCACACAGGTCTTGAAAAGTGCTTGAATTGAGGGTGTCTTTGAAAAGGTGCTTAAAATGTGCTTGGTTTTGAAATAAAATCCTTGAAGCTGATTTTTGTACAAATCATCATCATCTAACTTAGAAATTGAAACCATTCTTATTAAAGAAAATGAGAGGAAAACTAAAGGGAAGGTTTCTTAAAGCAGCAAATTAGTTACGAATATTAACGAGTAAGAAATTGCGTTTGGTATTGGTAGTCATATGTTTAACGTCATTTACATTAACAGTTTTCGCATTAGCGGGGTGGTCTGAAAATTGTATGAAAGAATGGGTAAATGTAGATTCTAATAGATATTGCTTTGGGATTATCAGTGGGTTAAACAGTCAAGCGATGTTCGAAAGGCCATTTGCAGGGTGTGCATGAAGAACATTCCTGTAACAACTGAGTGACTGAAATGAGTTCAGTCATCCAACACGAGGTACAATTCTTATCTAGCTGAGCAAAAAGAAAAAAAAGTTGTAAGAAGAGAAGAAATTAGAAAGAAAATGTGAACTGAAGAAGTCGAAAAAAATAGAAGAGAAAAAGCCAAAACTTGAGAGTAATATAGTGATGTTGGATGAGAAAACAGAAATATTAACGGAGAAGGCTGAAACAACAAGAAACTTTGACTTTGTAACTCAAAGTAATATATTGAGAAAGGGCTGCAATGATAAAAGAAAAGAAATTAAAGAACTTGAACTTGAAATGAAAAAACTTAAATTTGATCTGAGGTGTTAAATGATTTATATCAAGTTGTAAGATAATATGCGTTTCTAGAAATATTATTATATTAAGTATAATAAATGATGTTTACTCTTTTTATATTAATCTTCGTTTGAAACCTCCTTTGTTTGTAGGAAACAAAGTGCGGTAGTTATCCTTGAAAATGGAAAATTGGCCTTTAAAAATGACCCCCTCCCCCCCCACCCCCCCGTCAGTCTGTCAGATTTACTTCATACTTGGACACAATACCCCTTTAGACAAGGCCTTCTTCCTGACCTATAATTGTTTGACCTTCACCTTGAAGATCCAGTTGTCCAAACTTTAACATTGCCCATAACTTCCTTATAAGTAAGCGGATTTACTTCATACTAGGACACAACCCCCTTTGGACAGGACCTTCCCACTGACCTATATTTATTTGACCTTTACCCCCAGAATGACTGGTTTTTGGCTCAAAGATCAAAGCACCACTTTCAGGGGGCATTGTCATCTTACAGTGACAGTTCTTGTTATCTTCTTACATGACTAGGTACTTGCCCTCACCCACTCAAAATTTTCACTCTTGAGCCTCTTGTTTGATTTAGCTTATAATTTATTATCCAGCGCTGAGAAAAGTGAAGCATACATGGACAGATCTTGTTTGACATTGAATTTTTTTTAATAACTTTTTTGTTACAGTCCATTTCTCTGAAAGTTTCAAATGAAACTTGGTTTACTTGATCACCAAATACACCCATTCCTAGATTGGGACAGATAAATTCAAGTAAGGAAGGCTCTAAATTTATGTCTGTGCATATTAAGTGTGTACGTAATATTCTTTCAGTACAGACAACTCTTTTTATGATTCATAGCCTCAGCATGCTCATTGGGAGCTTTGAAATCAATCTTTGTGCATTGCAAATTGTGTATTAGCTTTGTAAAAACAATAAGTATAAAATTAACCATTTAATTCTGTATTTAAGACTAATTTAATTTCAGCATGCCCTTGGTCATACAGTAGTTGTTGTGTCAGTTAATGGGCAGGCTTGGATGTCTGATAAGAAGTAACTTGAAGTGGAGTCCATCACGCTGCAGGAAGCATTAAGAATTACAAGGTAAAGATACAGATTAATCACCAGTAGGCAGACTATGTTCAGTATGCTGCTATTGAAGATGTTTACCCTAATATACTGTCAATTATGATTTTTCTGGTTTTTATTAAACATGAGCACAAAGTGCTCAAAGGTGAGCTATTGGGATCATTGATTTTCCTGCGTCCGCATTGTGCATCTTCAAAAATTTGATACAGACTTCTTCTCCTAAACCACTAAGCACACCAATGCTTGCACAGAGGTTTCATACCTAGTGCTGGCAAAATCTTTATACATGAACTACATCCACATTTCTATGACTACGATTTTGTATATTGAAGTGCATTTTTACCTGTAAATTTAACTGTGGTTGAGGTGTTATTCATGGACACCAATGCTTGCACTAAGAGTCTGCGAATTTAGCGGTAGTCCACTAGCCCATGGTTAGTAGAATTTTGGTCGGGCCTGTAAAATTTCCCAAGTCACTATCGCGACTGACCTGTGAAAAAAAAGCAGCTGATCACCTTATTTTCTGAAAATGAAATGACTTAATTTCAAATGGAAATGCAATTATCCACCATCCAGGGAATGAAATTATACATTAACAGTATAAATCATTATTCTTGACTTTACTTTCCACTTTAAAAGTTTAACATTTTTTGGCTTGGAAAAAATCTGTTCAGGCTAGTAGATCTTGCCAACCACTAGCCCAATGGCCTATAGTTTTCTTGCCCAAAATTCTTCAACTGCACTAAGGTTTCACACCCTGTCATAGCAAATTCTTGTTATGCAAGCTACATCCCCATTTCAAAGATAATCAGTAACTTGATGTACATGATCAGTAGTTAGTGTAGAAATGGTGAGAATTCTTTCATGCCCACCAATGCGTGCACTGCTTTTAATACTTATTTCACATCTTCGGGACAACTGATTTGAAACTTTCTGTGCAAGATCACCAATAAATGTAGTTAAGTGTGGTGTGTTTTATATTTTCCTTTTACTCCGACAAGTTGGTCTTGTTTGGTTGTTAATCACATCTTGTGGTAGCTTTAGGTGTAATTAGTCTTTGTCTGTCAACAGTTGTACATGTATGTTGAGTTTGAACCGTTGTCAACCAATTTAGTCTGTGAACAATCTTAGAGATGATATTTTTGTTCTGTGCTGTATGACACTTGCTCTGAAGAATAATGTCTTGCAGGTTTTCGGAACTGGGACATAATGGTTCGAAAACTAGATCACCAGCTCAAGTCGAAGGGAAACTTTGTGACCACAAGAGATAATAATTATGTACCAATTATCCTGGAAATGGGTCAGATTGTTTGCTGATGACTCATTGATGAGTTTGAAACTGAGGCACTTTGGGTCAAAAAGCTTGATCATCAGCTTATGTTAGTGGATAACCTGGTGGACATTCCACTTCAGACTTTTTCTGAATCTTTCTAGAAATTGCTAAGAATGTAAGTCTTGGTCTTGTAAGCAAAATTCAGACTTCAATACATTTAGTAAAGAACTAGGTCAGTTTGAAAACTTGGTTAAAGCTGTAAATATTGTATTTTTTTTACCAATCTTTACTGGAAAATGTTTAATATGATTGCCTTGAGTTGGGTTGGGTCTTAGGTTGGTTGGGGTTTAAAACATCTGGTCAATAGAAACATTACTGTTGTGAAGTTAATATTTTTTACCCATTCTTCAATGAACTTGTTCTCATTGTTTGCCTTGGCATCTTGGGCAAGTTCTAATTTAGGTCATTTAAGATCAAAATTCTTTATGGATAGCCTCATTAATATATTTTACTTCTATGTTTTTCATTTTAGACAATGGTCCCCATTAAATTGAAATAAGGCCCTCTTGAAGAAGTAGGGGTCTGGAATTTTTAACTACTGAATAAATATGTAGCTTGAGTTTTCTTCATATTCTTATTAAGTTCACCTATGTACTTTATTTCAGATAATGTTATCAGCTTGAAGTATCTAGCATCAAACAAATGGGACGTTGGAATATCCCCTGTACCACCTCCAAAGAGAAGGCTGGGTAACTTTTATTGTTGTTTTTTAAGCTCTCCTGAGCACACAGTACCCATGACCTTTTAGGATCAATAAATGTTTGGCATTTACAATTGCTTCAAATGACATCTTCTCTGAAACCAGGAGGTCAAATTTGATAAAACTTACATGTACCTAAAATGTTCCTTGCATGAAAATCTATCAGAGTTTTTTAAATGATTCCATGTCATTGCAGGTCTGGGCCACAGAAGCTAAAACAAGAGGGCCATGATGGCCCTGTATCGCTCACCTGAGAATAACTGCTTTTAACAAAGTTGCTATGGACCTGGTTAATTGACCCCAGATGACCCATATTCAAACTTGACCTAGAAATTATTGAAACAATCTCTTTGACAAATTTCAAGGTTATTTGTACTGAAAATGTTACCTCTAGAGTGTTAACAAGGTTTTTCTATAGCTCTATGACCTAGTTTTTTAACCTAGGTGTCACATAATTTTTGAAACCAGATGACCCATATTTGAACTTGTGCTAGAAAGCATTGAAGTAACCGTTCTGACAAATTTCAAGATAATTTGGGCTGAATATGTAACCTCTAGACTGTTAACAAGGTTTTTCTATATTTGGGCTCTGTGACCTAGTTTTCCAACCCTGATAACCCATGTTCGAACTCGTATTTAATATCCAATAGAAAAAGAGAGCTTGAATAAGTCTGTATCAATGAGAATAATTTTGTCTTTAAACTATCTGAATGTAAAAGACATAATATATATATAAATATCAGTTTCTTACCAAGTGGGTTTCAAAGAATCGGACATATGGTATGCGGGAACCAATTTCATCCATTGACACTTTGCTTGTTTGATCCATTCCTGCATCATCTTCAGTTTACCCCCTGATGCGGCACAGTTCTTCTGGTTTGGGGGCTCTTGGTGGAATGGCACACAGAACAACCTGTGTCTCAGGGCTTGTTTCATGTACCATATCACACATCTCTGTCACATTCCTGAATTTTCAATTCAACTTCGCATCACATAAACAGCTAGAGAGATCACTTATCTATAAAAATAACAATGCTTGCAAAGACAGTCATTATAACTTGAAAAGCCATTTTCTTTTTTTGAAATGCACTTATGATACTTTGAAGTTGGTGTACTTTAGAACTTAACAAAACTAAATTCAACTAGAGGTTTGTAAAACATATATGCAACCAAACACCCTAACCCTAGCAAGAGGCAACCATAAAGGTAGATGCACTGTCAGTACATTAAACAGGGGTTTCTGATTTCAAAAGCTATTGGCCATGGCAAGCAGATTAATTTTGGCTTTAAAGGTCATTATGATGTTGACCTTTATACCTAGTGATCTGAAAATCTATAGCGGTCATCTACTGGTGATGACCAACCTTCATACCAAATTGGGCCCAAGGATTCCCAATATATATAGCGGAAAAGGTTTTGCTTTCCTATGTCACTGTGACCTTGGCCTTTGACCTGAAAAAGTATTGAGGTCATCTACCAGTTGTGACTAACCCATCTACCAAGTTTGAGGAAGATGAGTCTAAGGGTACTCTAGATATTGATAGGATACTAAATGTCTACCAACCAATCGACTAACATTTGCAAAACAATATGCCCCTTCATCTTCAACGGGGGGCATAAAAACCATTTAATCATCAAGAAATGGAGTTGTTTTCATTACACATTATTTATGACAGCTCTGATTTATTCAAACTTCATGACAGAAAACAATCCAAAAGAAAACATTGTATTTTAAGATCATGAGCCTAGCATACTACATGATCAAAAATGTACATTTTGCTTCAACTTTCCAAAATGGTCCCAGTGAACAGTCAAAGCCAATAAAAATCATCCAAATACTACAATACTTTATCCATATGTCAGGTTTCATTCATATAGTTTCTGCTGTTTTTTTTTTGGTTGATTTACTGCGGGATCAAATTTTTCATCTGGTTTGAGAATGTGTTAAGAAACAAAATGAACAGCAAAATCTTATACTTAGCGTACAGATAAAGACAGGTTGCAAAATCTAACTGTAAGCTCATGAACATTAGTACATGTCTCTACTAGCATATCAGGTTTTATAAACATAGCTTCCATACTAACATAAAAGTAATAGAAGGGTTTCGATTTTACCCATGGACAGAGGGAGTGTAAAATTAGTTTAACAACCTGTAGAATATATGTTCTGGGCTGAGTACATCATTCGATCCAAGAAAGAGATACAGAAGTGTGTAGCTGACCTCCTTCAAGCTTGCCTTCAACTGCTCTCGGAACATCTTTCTGTCATATGTGTATCGAGCTCCTTCATTTCAAAATATACAAAATCAATACTTTAACTCTATAATATTATATGTTAAACAAATTAACAATATATAAACTATTCAATTGAGCAGTTTCACTATATCATACTTATCAGGCGTTAAATGATTAGTAATAAGTGACATTAACTTCTCCAACATGGAGACAGGTCCATTGCCCAGAAATATAGCACATATGTGCCGATTTTTTAGTCCTGTAACAACTGTAAAAATCATTACAGCAGGAAATCCTGACCATGGGCACAGCTGAATTAGGTAATGATTCAAGGGAAGGGTTGAGTGTGGGTGCAGAAGAACCATCGCAAGCACCTGGCTAGCTCAACATATAGACTTTTATAGTCAATAGGTGAGGCTAAAGACAAGGGTCCGTTGTGTATTCCATTTGTGTCCCACATTGAGTGCACTTTTTCCCTTGGTTTAGAACAGTTATGTGGAAAGTATGGATACCTTACTACAATCAAAGTCTTATTTACATTAGAAAACAATGTAGCTTTGTCTTCTGTTCAAGTTCTAAAATGCTTTCCTCTTGCTAGATTTTAGTACTGGACAAACATGCAAATGTCCTCCTGGTTCTTTAATAACATTCTGTAGCAACTGTGTGACATTATGCCACTTCAAACAGCCTCGCTGTTGGGCTAGCTCTTTAGTGAGTATTTGACTGTCACCCAGGAGACCTGAGTTCAAACCTCACCAGATTCTCAGCTTTACACATCCGGGTACTTTTTAAAGGTAGTATATCGGTACTTGGGTGTAACTCAGATTTAATCATTGAGCTATATGTAACTTCAAGATTAAAAATTACAAAAACTAGAACATATAACAAAAGAAACTGTCTTTATTTCTGATACCTACGGCCTGATAAGTGCATTTTTAATGATTCTAAATAATAAAAAGGTTTCATAACAAACGACTTTAAAGTCACATAGGCTCCAACAATAAAGTCTGAGTAACGACCGACAACTGAATGCTTAAATTAGTAAGTTACTGTTATCTGATTGGTTAATGGCTAGAATGACGTCATGCCTAAGCCGAGAATACTGTAGGAATTTTTCTACAATTCTGAAAAATATCACTGTGTTCATTCAATTGTTTCTTCTGGTTAAAGTTCTTGTGGCGCTGTAAAATTTTTAATACCATCTCGTACTTACCGGAAACAGGTAAACAATGTACAAAGGCATCATCCACATCACTGAAAGCATTCTTGATTCGATGGACGTTGGAATCCCCTGCTACCAATACAGAATTTGAACCTGAAATGAAAACTTTCTCAAACTGGTTAGACGGGTTCATAGCTACAATTAATTCCAGATTACAAGCGATTCTAAAGCACTCGCAATAATATTTCAGAGACGCGTTCAAAATTGCAAACGAGCAACACGCCGCTTAGAAAACTGCGAACGCGAAAACTGGTTAACGCGCAACTTCTGACAATCAAAATCGCTATTAACAGGTCTGATAATCGTACAATGAGACACAATGGCAAAGATGCAAGATTTCTGAATAACAGAAAATAAATTCAATATATCTGGTCAAAGGAAACTGCTGTATAGACTGAATAATGCAAAATGCAATGCCCAGTTACTTTCG
Source organism: Cyclina sinensis (assembly GCA_012932295.1). NCBI lineage: Eukaryota > Metazoa > Mollusca > Bivalvia > Venerida > Veneridae > Cyclina > Cyclina sinensis. The sequence goes on from JAAONU010000172.1 coordinate 11,922, forward strand.
TCAACAAATTTTCCTCCGAAAGGAAGAGTATTTCTTTCCGAGAACTTTCGTTAATACACGGTTCTTTCCGTATTCTTCCGTATCGTTATTCCATATTTGGTCAGTGCCCACCAGGGACCAACAGGCCTCTGATAGGGAAAGTTTTTATTTGTACAGGATAAGAATGAAACGTTGAGAAGACACAAATTTCAGGAAGATAAACTTTCTTACTATATTATTTAAACTTTTTTATTTGACTTATGCGCAAAATTATACATAGCATCTTCACACAAACTTATTACCATGGACATCAAGCAACGTTTTTAAACGGAGCTAATAAAAGCAATATCAAAAAAGCTCTCGAGACGGTGTGTGTGTCAGCAAAAATTGCAAATAAGAAAAAACATACCACACATTTCTGTGCATACTTAGCAAGCTCCTTCAGATCCTCTCTCTTCACATTCGACAGATCAGCTTATCCTACTCCTAGAGATATATCCTCACAGTGATTCTTGCCAAGCTGATCTAGGTCATCCGGTCTAAAACAAATAGGCATTTGCTCTTTTAATATTCGATCAGATGTTCTTTTGTAACATTTTAAGAATATCAAGGGTTATGACAGTTTATCAAGTTTTTGCTTTCATAATGTCGTCATAATATCGAAATGGAAAAAAAACTTATTTGACATGCTGAAAAGCAAACCATTACAAATGTATACAACGTACATGTATAGCTTTTCTTACTGAAGTTAAATTTATCATTTATTTAGAATACTCATCAAGAATGCCCTTGAAATAGAAGTTCTTTAAACACCGGAAATGGCTGCTTCAAGTAGGTATGTAAAAATGAGCATTCTAGTCATTATTAGATTAACAAAAACTTACTTAAAATGTTTCATCAAGCCGCCGAATTTCTTTACGTCCTGTGAACTGATAGTACGTGGATTTCCACTGAACAAACCTAGACGGTACTTCAGCTTCTCGGCTAAAATCCTCTCCTGTAAGGTTAGATAAGTGTACTTATTTCATACTATTTTTATTTTTAAAAAGATATTCATGCATGCCATTTTTTTGTATAAAGCACGAATGTTGTGTTCATAAATAAAATGTTCTTATAAATCACATAAGATGGCTTATGTTTTTTTAGTGTCATTGAAACTTAACAAAAAAATGACTAACAGCATCACGGTACGTAATTGTTCCGGTCTGATTTGGATAATTTTCACGACAGTCGCTTGACAATGCGGGTTCTGCTCAAGGCCATAAACTGATTAAGTATTTTTGTAAAATTGATTTAATTTACAACTGTTTTATCTATTTTCATATACTTTCACACTGAACGTGTGTTTCTAAAAGATATAGCTGAATAATCTCAGTGTATATCATAAACAGAATGTTACGGTTTTGTTTTGACCTTTCAACACTATCGATTTCTTTTTCTCATAAACAAGAAAACAAAACTCGCTTTCGAAATGAAATCGGAGCCTTTGAAGTGACTTATGCGTTGTTTTTTTTTTTTTTAACAACATTTCGTTTTAACGATATGAAATTACGTTTAAATGAAATATTGTTATATCGTAAACACGAAATATTGTTTTAGATAATGAAATTGCCTTTTTTCGTGAAAAAAGAAAAAAAACTTATTTCGAGAAAACGAAGTGTTGCTATTTCTTGACAACAAAATGTTGATATTTCGAGAAAACGAGCCTCGAAGAAATCTAACGTTAATGACAGAGTTTGATTATACATATGGTACTGATTAATTGCTACTCTCCCAGAATATTTTTCATTTTATTCGCCAAACTACTGAACATGAAAAAAATCATCTTGCCTTTACTTAAATTTTATTAGGCCAATTCGTATTTTATTTCAAAAGTAATTTACCAAATATTATGAATTTCTTTTCATTTTTTATTAATTTGAGGTAAATCAAATTGGCGTATATAGTCGGAAGTTTTTAACATTTCTTTACGTCGAGCACCGGTCCACTTTAGAATTGTCAATATTGGTTTGTGTCAATTTATAAATAGAGTTTCGCATTTTGTCACATTTTTTTTCTTTTGTTAACAAATTAAAGATAGTATTTGGAAAACTCTTTAAACCAGACACTAAATAATGACTTACAAGCTATTCATTTTATTTTGAACACATATAGACGACTTTACGCCGAGCACATGTACCCTAACAATACTTTTTTTCCTCTGGTACATCAAATGACATGGCGTGATAACGCAATAATTGCTTTTTATTCTCTCACAAAATGCAAAGTACTGTTATAATTTGTTATGTTTTAACAAAATTAAATCCACGTAAAACGTCTAGTGCAACAAATACTGTGGCATAGAGGTGACATGCACAACTTTTTTTTTAATTGCACCGCTTTTATTTTATCTCGTTCCCACGAGATACTAACTCGAGGGAACGACTTAGTATCTCGTAGGAACGAGTTACTAAGTCGTGGGAACGAGATAAAAAAGAGCAGTGCAATTTGTATTGAATTTGAAAAAAAGAGTAGCGCAATAAAAAAAAGAATATTGCATGTTAGCTATGTCGAGGGAACGACTTACTAACTCGTGGGAACGAGTTGGCTATGTCGTGGGAACGACTTAATATCTCGTTCCCACGACATAACTATCTCGTTCCCACGACATAACTATCTCGTTCCCACGAGTTAGTCAGCCAATCAATTTATTTGTTTCATAATAGATGTGTATGTAAGCATCATGGCCGACAGAGACAGTAACATAGCTAGATATTTTCATGAAGGACTCTCATTGTCAGTAACGCGACAGTTGATTGGATAACTAACTCGTGGGAACGAGATAGTTATGTCGTGGGAACGAGTTAGCTATGTCGTGGGAACGCTACTCTTTTTTCAAATGCAATACTTTTTAATTGCTCTGCTCTTTATTTTATCTCGTTCCCTAGACATAGTAACTCGTTCCCACGAGATACTAAGTCGTTCCATCGAGTTAGTATCTCGTGGGAACGAGATAAAAAAAAGAGCAATGCAATTAAAAAAAAGTTGTGCATGTCACCTCTTTGCCACCGTAAACAAATTGTATGTAACAAATCTTTATATCCAATTTAGAGGGCATATTCCATACCTGATCATTTCCGAGTCGCGACAACATCCACATTGGGATTTTTTTTGGGGGGGTGGGTGGGTTGTATTTTACAGTTAAATATTGAAACTAATCCTAGTATCTAAGTCCTGGTTAAGTATATGTTATTTGGCTTTTGGTTTGTGAAACCATAATGGCGTTTTCTACTTGAAAATTAAACAGTTTAAGTTGAGACATTTGTCATAGTAGAATATTCAAGGCGGGGAGTAGTATAATTATCTGAATTCAATTATTATAACTATGAGCAGCAGGCCGGTGATTTTTTAAGTAAACAGACTGCAACTCTGCCGTCCACTTCCTGTTAAATATCTCAAGAAATAATGTAGAAGAAAGAACCTGTTTGTCGGAGAGACAATTCAGACTGAGCAAGTATCCTACAATATCTTCCAGGGACTTTGTCGCCGGTATCTGTTTAAGGTCGTCAACACTCATTCCACACATCACCTTGCCGAGGTTCCTGAACACTGACATCGTGAAGTTAGGGTTTTTCACACCTGGCTGGCCGATTGTTTTGTTCACCTTTTCGTATAACACGGGACACTGTAGTAAATGCGGTAACAAAATGTTTGACCCTGTACATGCGAGGTATTGTTATAAATGCATTACAGTCCGATTGTGGCAAAAGAGAATACAAATTATACATCGAAACAAAAGGTCATCGAATACTCAAAATGATATAGTAAATTGCCGTACACGAGCATATATTTATGGAATCATTACATAAAACCAACATTTCAAGCAACTTCTTCTAATTAAATAACGGAAAGGTCATTACAGATTACTACTAGTAGTTATGTTTTACATTTTTAAGAATACAGAGAGAGCTTTTAGGGGAAGATACTATGAACAGATAAGTTTGTTTTTTCTAAGGTATACCGTATCCTTGCTGCAATTCAGTTTTCTCTCCGTCTGACCGGACATGTCTCTAAAATCTGCGTCTTGGAGAGCCTTCAGTTTCTTCACAGGGACCTTCTGTAACAGACTGCCCATTTTCTCAAGGTTCCCCCCAAGTCCACCTGTGGCTCCCTCAACCTGATATGACAATACATTTATGATGTAATTTGCAGTTATTTCAATTTTTCATGTCTTTTTTATTTGTAACTTTTAAATTATTAGTCCGTCGATGGACTCAACATTAAGAGACTGTTAATGGACTCTATGAAAAGACAATATTTCGTTATTGGACTCTAGGATAACTTACTTCTAGGTTAATGAACTCTATTAAAGAAAACTAGTCCGTGAACGGACTTTAGGGCAAGTTACTAGTCCGTACACGTACTCTATGATAAGTTACTAGTCCCGTAAATGGAGTCAACGATAAGTCACTTGTTTTTTTTTTTAAAAACTAGGATAAACCGATTAAAGTAATATTTCTTTCAACAGGTTATTCAAATGCTGGCAAGGACATTTTAATGCATTACGTATTTTTTGTATAACTAATATCATCCATGGTCAGAGGATGTGGTGTTTCCAAAAAGAGTTATTTTTATTGAATAAATAATTCTATTCATATAAGATGTGTTATTTACAACAAAAGAAGTGGTTTGAGATATGTCCATACTTTGCCGATCATGCTGTCTATAGTGGTTTTATCTAACTCATCTATGACATCATTGATCGTATCTTTCATCTCATCTAGTGCTGTAGCCAGCTCATCAGCGCTAATGTTGTCGACGTCGTCTTTACGAAGACCTTTCACGTTCTTCCCGAGGTTTTTCAGGTCGTTACGATCAAGCTGGAGTTAAGAATATTTCTCTGTTTTCTAAATATGTATGAAAAACCTCATTTTTTAAAATTTTCAAGATTTATTTACAAATACATACAGGCAATATGTCCAAAAGTAGTGATTATCTGACATACATACATGTCTTTGGTAAAAATGTAATATGATCACATATTTTGTACGCCTATCTGTTAAACATGCTTGCCCATTTCAGTCCTGTGAAATGATAAAATGTATATGTTTATACAATTTGGCTTTGTAGCCATTTTGAGAAGTAAATTAAATCAAATTTAAGTCGCATTTAGTAGGTTTGCAGCTCAGTTTCAATAAAGAACACAGCTCCGATTTCTTATCTTTTTTTACAATTCATTTATCAACAGCTGGCATGCTGTAAAAGAGATTAATCAATCGTTAAGAAGTAACGTCTACAAAACAGAATACATGAAGTTAAAGGAACGTATGTTTTAGTAATGGACTTTGTGTTAATGTTCTCGCAAATGCCTTACCGATCCTTTTCCGGAATCAGCCAGTACTCGTTTCACAACAGCTTTTGACTGAAAAATATAACAGAAAACTTCACTGATACAAACCCATAAAGTGACGCTTTAGAAGAAATAATTTAAACAAAACAACTACTTAGATCCTTCAAAAAATATATCCTTTATTCAAAGCGAAAAAAGATTTTATCAAGAAATTTAAAGATAAAGCTGTACCCCTTTAAATTAAGGACAACTTACTTGAAGAACTTTTTAAATCATTTTCTACAAGCAACCAGATACTCCACTACATTGAATTAAAGATCTAAGTTTTAGAACGGCAAGTGACATCCAAGAAAAAGTTGAAGTGTTGTTGAAAAAATACTTACACTGTACTTAGGAAAGTCAATATCCTTTAAGTCACCTGACCCAAGGAGTGTTCCAAAATCTACGCTAGTCATGTTCTTTACAAATCGTGGACTGAACCCTGTGGCGAGAGTTCCCATATCCTTAAACTTAGCTGTGTCAAAATCTCCCGGTTCGTCGTAATCTGTAGACTCCCGCAGTTTCTTTGCCAAGTTCCGAGCCTGTAACAATAAGATATAAGAACAAACTGTCACAGTGACAATCATTTATGCTGATAAAAAATCAAGAAAGAAAAAAGGACACACCATGACCAGAATACATGGGCATAAAGGCTGATAGGCTGACACTAAAATAATGAAAACAAAAAAATTCTGCAAGCAGTGTCAATGTTAACACTGGACAAAAAGTATTAACACTGATAATGATAAACGTAGCTTAGTGAAGAATTCTTGCAAATTTCATGGAAAATTCCTGATTTCATAACTTACACTCTTTCTGTCTATGTCTTGTTTTCCAAGATCGGAAATATTTGCTATCAGTACATCTTTATCTACTGTCTTCATAAGGTCCCTGTCACGAGCAATAAAAGCAGCTTCACTGTAAACAGAATATATGACAAGAATGTCTAGAGGGATGTTCAACCAAATCTAAAGACACATACCCTAAATTTTCGAGTATCCCCGTTTTTCTTTTAAATCATGTAAATGTAAATTGTATTGAATGAATTATTACCTAAAGCCAAGGTGTCAGTCGAAAATTGTAAGTACAAGCGGGAAAATGAATACTTGTACTTTACATGTATATAAGTCTTTATACAGAATGTTGTTGTTGTACCATTATTATAAATGCACACTTATTTCTTTGCTATATGCCGTAAGGAAACATTCTTTAATTATCAATAAGTTTTTTATTTTAAAGAGAATCAACGGGTAAAATACACATGCAGTATAACATTTTAGTTAACTTCAAGGGTTTGCTTCTTTAAAGTGAAGATCTTGATTACATATCTTGCAAAGAATAGACGATACTAATTAATTAGATTTTCACGAAGACTTGGTGTAAAAACCATAATTATCTTCAATTTAAGTTCCAAACCAGAAACTTCTCAGCTACAATGTTCCATATATAGATTGTCAGAATCACCAGTTAGACTGCTAATTAAGTTCCTTTAACCTCTAATTAAAAGCTCAATCAATTCGACTGTACTCCTATTGATTTTACTTTGTTGCAGCATTGCTCCTCTTTGCACTTACTTGATGACATCGTCACGTGAGAAGTTCCCGGCACCGCCCACGCTTTCCTTCAAAGCCTGTTTAACCTGCGCCTTCTGTGCACGGTTCATGTTTTTTGCATTGTCGCGGAATGTGCTTATACCGTCTCTAAACTGTTCAAAGGCAAACAGTTATTCAAAATTTATAAAGTATCTGTCACAAAACCAAATAATGCGTTTGTTGTTGTTGTTGCTTAATTCCCATACTTATTGTAGAGATTTTCATTTTTATGTAAAGAATTTGGAGTGTCGTTGTTGTTGTTGTTGTTGTTGTTGATTTTTTCATTCTATTGTTTCTAAACGTTTGAATTAATTTAAAATATTTTCAACTGTCCCTTTCCTCAATATTTGCAATGTAAAATCAATGTAATTCCGATATTCAAATGTTTTTTACGCCAAAACATAAGTCCTTTTTTATAGCTTTTAAAATCGTCGAAACCTGTTTATTTCGAATTGATTTCATTAACTAATTAAACTAAAGAACGACGAAAAAATACCTTTGCAATCTCAGTACTGAAGTGAACTTTTAAAATTATATCATTAAAAAAATCTACTCCAAATTTATCTACATGTATTCAAGAAATATATGGCGTTAATATACATGATATTTGGTTACATACAACAGAAGCGTTCATTGTTTTCATCTCTCTGACGTCCATGTCTTTGACAATATCACCCATGTCACTGATGTCCGCGGCCGACATCTGACGCATGCCCCCTAGAGCGTCCTTCACCTTTGACATGACTTTCTCAATCAGTTTCTGGTCCAGTTCGTCAGCAATCTTCATCAGATCACGCATACTGAAACAGGAATACTGTCAGTATGTATTCTTTCTATTACAACATTTTATCGAAAAAGGGTAAATATAATGACAATCTTATAGTTTTTAGAAGCGCAAGGGAAATAATCAAGATGTCATTTTCCATTTTGTTGATCAGTGTAGTTCCCCTTGAATACGTTCGGTAATTTTCATGACAGTGTTCTAAACAAGAGGCTGTTTACTTTTACGACTTTAGCAGAAGTGTTATTATTTCCTGTACTTAATAACCTACTGCTATTTCAGTCTTCATACTTACTTGTCTTTGACAACTCTAGCGGGGCATCTTTCTATGATATGATCGGGAAGTCCTGCAAACCAGCCATCTTTTATAGCGTCACGCCATCTGAGTGGTCCCTACAGTTTGGGATGTTTAGCCTCTACTTTGTTTGATGCAATTGCACGGGCTAAATTGCCTTTTGGTAAGGCCTGAACCAAAATAGTACTTAACAAAATTACATGGTTTTCAGATTTTAAATGCAGCATTAGCTTCACTCATTCAAAAAGGCGTTTTTGGAAGCTTTGAAAGTGATATTCAAAGCAGCTGTTACTGAATTTACAACATCATGCTGTAATCTTAAACCCAGAGAAAAAATAGCCTTTATGAGCAAGGGAAAAGAAATAACTCATGCTTGCTTTTGTTGTTATAATTATTTTGTTGTTATTATTACATTTTAAGTGAACAGATTCAAAAGAACAATAGGTATTACTAGTATGGTATTGCTGTCATGTCTGTCTGAAATGGCAACATTTTACTTCTGAAAGATTCACTTGCTATATACTAACCCCTTTGGCTTTAAGACTTGCCGTACCGTCAACAGCTTTAGCTATCCTCTTGGTCGTGTCAAAGTCGGTCTCATCATTCTGTAATTTCTTACAGATCTCGTCTGCAGACCCCGAGGGAAGCTTTGACAGTTTGTCTACACGAACTGTCTCCTGCAAAAAAGGCATGCGTAATTTTGTTAAGCCATACTCTTGGCATAATTAAAAGCAGTGCCGCGTAGATGCACAGAGGTTAACATGTGACTGAAACATATATTCTACCTATAAAAAATGAAGAAGATAAAAGCTGATCCCCAAATCTTTAAGCTTCGCGAAATTCACGTCCGTAAACAGCTACATCCCTGAAAAAAGACGAAAGCGTTAAGATTTTTTTATATCAAGACGTACAAGTTTTGGATTAAGGCGTCCTTGAATTGAGAATCAATCATTTAACAATAGCTGTTAGTGTAAGTTATTTCGCTAGTAGATAGCGATTTGTTTCATATGGAGCTTTTTGTGACTTGCAGACGATTTATTAAAACACATTTACGTAGTATTTCAATACTTGTTTCCGTCGAAAGAAATTTACCAGTGTAACTTACATTCATTGCACCAATTATCTGTAGAGGAATGTCTTTGATGTCGGCGGTTAAAACAGTGCCCGGAGAGTTGATCATCTTCTGCAGTTTATTTTTGTCCATGTTTTCAAACTGCTGAGTGAAGAATTGTACGTCCTCTGGCATGGCGTCTTTAAACATGTCCTCCATGTCAATCACTGTAATGTGAGGCGATACAAAATGCATTCTTCGGACAATTCCACTTGTTTAGTATTATTTACTGACTGACTCTTTGTTTAACGCGTTATTCATACACGCGGGAAAAAATCAAAAATAAAAATGCAGAATGAAATAAAATAAGTTAAATTGTACATATCTGTGTAGAGAAACTTTATTCTGTTCTGCTTCTTTCAAAAAGGTACTTAAAACATAGAGGACGGTATTCCTGTTTTCGAAAACCACCGTTTTGTATTTAAATGCGACTTTAATAAAAAAAAAGATAACGATGATGAAGATGACGACGACGAAGTTGTTGTTATTTTTGTTATTGTTTATGATGACGATGATGATGATTTCAACATTGATGATGATGATGATGAGGAGGAGGAGGAGGAGAAAGACTTTTATTAGTATTGTTTTTATTACAATTATTTTCATTATTGTTAAAAAGAGGGAATAGGGAGGCGGAGAATAAATTAAAGGGTGAAATAAAAAACCCAAAATGGAAAATGTATTATCAAATAATGAAGTCTATCCTGCATAGTGACCTTCTTTCCAGTCGCTTTGCAGCTCCCGGATAGCATTTTTCTCATCAATGTCGAGGATGTTAAAGAAATCATCAGACACGTTTCCTGACTTCGAATCAAACAAGGCTTTCCCGGTAAAAGTTACCATTGCATTCTGATCAAACGCGCCTTGTAGCTTTTTCAGATCGACGGCGTCCATTTTTTTTGTATCTGAAATAAATAGTCTGAGAGTTTTGTAATCACAACTTTAGTATCACGTGTAACTGTTACTGTATATCTTTTGTATCCATTGCTAAACTGATTTGCAAGAAAAAAGAAACTATAAAGTATGTGAACTACTCACACCATGCAACAGGCGGCGTTGTCTTCCTATTTACGGGGGCAGTTGTAGTCCTTGCAGGGCGTGTTTGCTTGGTCGTCTGCAATTTCATTTGAGTCATTTTGGATGCTGAGGTTTGTCCAGGTAACGCTGTTTTTGGTGGCTGTGTTTTTTGTCGCGGTGGAAGCGTTGACTTGCCTTGAACTGAAGTCACATGATTATAATCATATTTAAAAAGGTTCTATTTTAGAACACATTTAGTTAAAATTTAAAATGCAATACAGTGTAAACTACTCATGCATATGGAAAGAGGGAAATGTTTAAAAAAAAGTAGGGAAACTAAAATTTTAAAAAGGAAAGTAAAATTTTCAACTTGCATATTATCTGCAAATCGTAGGACAAGTTCGAGTTTATGGACCAAAAATATTTCTTTTTAGAAAAAGGTGTCTTGCACATTCCCTACAAAGGGACGAATGCGAGGGACTTCACAGTATCAAAAAATGGTCTTTTTATTTAAATTACAGGTGATGATTTACATGTAAGACACTTAAATGTTCAGTAGAATTAAATAAGCGGACAGTTAAAAAAAAACTGTTAATAACCTACCAGCCAACCCCAGCATCACTGGAACAAAGAAATTCAGGAGTGTCAAACTAAAATACCTTGAGAAATTCTACAGTTTTAAAAATATGTATATACGAGTATATCGTATATCCAAGACATCACTAAGTGCAACATTCGAGAGAAAGCAGGCGTCCCTAACATACACTTTACAAGAAAAACTTCATTTAACCTAGAATCGCAAGTTACATGACAAAATTCGAATCAAACAAATCTAAGATATATATGAATAAAAAAGAGATTTGTGAAGTTAGCGGCCTAGCGGCCTGGCGGCGTGAAGTTAGCGGCCTAGCGGCCTGGCGGCGTGAAGTTAGCGGCCTGGCGGCCTAGCGGCCTGGCGGCGTGAAGTTAGCGGCCTGGCGGCCTAGCGACCTGGCGGCGGGAAGTTAGCGGCCTAGCGGCACGAAGATGGCTGCCTTTATCACAATTTAGGTTGATCTTAAAAACGGATTGAAATCTACTTTTACAGCATATAATGTAAATTGCAGGGGTGTATAAGAAAGTTACGACATGATTTAGCTTTTATTTTTTTAAATAAATTATTTAACAAAGTTCTAGCTTATCTGCAAAGACGACTCGGAATCTCTTTGTACATTTACTCCCATGTACACTTTGTAAATTACATTTCAGTTGATGATTAAGTAAAATATCAACAAGAACTAGTTTTGATTTTTTTTAACTTTTCGAAGCCTGGCGGCCTAGCGGCCTGGCTGCCTAAACTTAAAATTTATCATAATTTATGTTTATCTTAAAAACGTCTTGAAATCGATTTTTTCAGCATGTAATGTACATTTCAGGGGTGAATAAGCAAAATATCAACAAGAACTAGCTTTGATTTTTTTTTAAGTTTTCGAAGTCTGGCGGCCTGGCGGCCAAAACTTAATATTTATCATAATTTATGTTTATCTTAAAAACGGCTTGAATTCGATTTTTACAGCATGCAATGTACATTTCAGGGATGATTAAGTAAAATATCAACAAAAATATCAATATTTTGCTTATTCACCCCAGAAATGTACATTACATGCTGAAAAAATCGATTTCAAGACGTTTTAAGATAAACATAAATTATGATAAATATTTAGTTTAGGCCGCTAGGCCGCCAGGACGCTAGGTCGCCAGGCCGCTAGGCCGCCAGGCTTCGAAAACTTAAAAAAATCAAAGCTAGTTCTTGTTGATATTTTACTTAATCATCCCTGTAATGTACATTGCATGCTGTAAAAATCGAATTCAAGCCGTTTTTAAGATAAACATAAATTATGATAAATATTAAGTTTAGGCCGCTAGGCCGCCAGGCCGCTAGGTCGCCAGACTTCGAAAACTTAAAAAAAATCAAAGCTAGTTCTTGTTGATATTTTGCTTATTCACCCCTGAAATGTACATTACATGCTGAAAAAATCGATTTCAAGACGTTTTTAAGATAAACATAAATTATGATAAATTTTAAGTTTAGGCCGCTAGGCCGCCAGGCTTCGAAAAGTTAAAAAAATCAAAGCTAGTTCTTGTTGATATTTTACTTAATCGTCAACTGAAATGTAATTTACAAAGAGTACATGGGAGTAAATGTACAAAGAGATTCCGAGTCGTCTTTGCAGATAAGCTAGAACTTTGTTAAATAATTTATTTTAAAAAATAAAAGCTAAATCATGTCGATAACTTTCTAATACACCCCTGAAATTTACATTATATGCTGTAAAAGTAGATTTCAATCCGTTTTTAAGATCAACCTAAATTGTGATAAAGGCAGCCATCTTCACGCCGCTAGGCCGCTAACTTCACGCCGCCAGGCCGCTAGGCCGCCAGGCCGCTAACTTCACGCCGCCAGGCCGCTAGGCCGCCAGGCCGCTAACTTCACGCCGCCAGGCCGCTAACTTCACAAATCTATAAAAAAGTAAAAACATATCAGATCATGGCAGAAAAAGGGAGCTAATGTGTTAGTTTGACTCCAGAATTACCGCAAGCTTTGCAGCAGACGTCGACGATTGTTGCGTCAGACAAGATTTCTTTCAAATCGAACTTCTCTTAGTGCATTTAAATTATTTTCTTCCATTTTGCCATTATACGAGTTGTTCGAAACATTGTGATTTAGGATTACAATAAGATCTCGACATTACACGCTGGTTTGCCAACGATATTATGTACAACTTTAAACTATCTGATTCAAAGTCCGTCATTTATATTTTGGTTTTCTCTCTTTTTCTTTTTTCTATTCTATGTATAAATAAACCAGAAATAATCTATTGCCTAAAACGAGCTAAGATTTTACAATAAACGCTCAAAGCCACAGCGTAAAAATGTTTAAACGACAATCCGCAATAATGTAAATGTTTTAAAAAAAATACATTACAAAATAGAATGAAAAAAAAAACATTTTGCATAACCAACAAACAGTTTTAACTAGTTTTGCCTTGGTTAGACTTACCGAAAAAAACAGCAGCTAAAACAGCGACCCGCGCCATGCTTGCTGTAAGAATAGCGAAACGTGAAATGACCAATTTGGTCAGCTAAAAGTCTTTTAAACTACGGTTTTACAATATTAGATCAATAAATGTTACGGTCTGGAAATTGACCGTATTGTCTATGCCAATTAAGGAAATAAAGCAAATAATGAGTTCAAAACAAGGACAAAATTATACAAATATTAGTTTTAACGACTTTACAATTCCACTGTTAAATGCTGTTAATGTCCTAGATTAAATTTATTATTGATTTTCTCGGGCAGCTTGCACGATGAAGGGAAATGAAAAGGTATACAATGTATATATTATGTATTATAACGCATTCGAATATTATTATGTTATTGCATCAGCGATTGTATTCTTATGCCCCCACAAAGTGGGAGCATATAGCGTTGCACTTGTCCGTCAGTCCGTACGACCGTGCGATAATACGACCGTACGTCTGTACGTACGTACATACGTCCCGAAATTTTGTGAACGCAACTCCTCTTAAACCGGATGGCACATTTTGCTTAAACTTTCAGGGATGAACAACCTTAATGTGTAGATGATAGTAAAGGAAGGAATTTTTGCTGCGACCAAATTTAACGGAATTATGGCCCTTTGTTGATTTTTTCACTATATGCCATATTGCCAAATAAATTTGTGAACGCAACTCCTCATAAACCGATGGCAGATTTTGCTTAAACTTTCAGGAATGGACAACCTTAATGTGTAGATGATAGTAAAGAAAGGATTTTTTGCTGCGACCAAATTTAACGGAATTATGGCCCTTTGTTAATTTTTTCACTATACACCATAAAGTGAAATAGATTTGTGAACGCAACTCCTCATAAACTGGATGGCAGATTTTGCTTAAACTTTCAGCGATGAACAACCTTAATGTGTAGATGTTAGTAAAGGAAGGAATTTTGCTTCCACCAAATTTAACGGAATTATGTCCCTTTGTTGATTTTTTTCACTTTATACCATATAGCCAAATAAATTTGTGAACGCAACTCCTCATAAACCGGATGGCAGATTTTGCTTAAACTTTCAGGAATGAACAACCTTAATGTGTAGATGATCGTAAAGGAAGGAATTTTTGCTGCGACCAAATTTAACGGAATTATGGCCCTTTGTTGATTTTTTCACTATATACCATAAAGTGAAATAAATTTGTGAACGCAACTCCTCATAAACCGGATGGCAGATTTTGCTTAAACTTTCAGGGATGAACAACCTTAATGTGTAGATGATAGTTAAGGAAGGGTTATTTTTTCTACGGGACCTGACACACCTGGGGTTTCTATACTTTAATCTGTAGTTAACTTTCATGTGTAACATTTTTTAAATTTTACCTGCTTACTTTAATACCAGCAACATGTAATTACTTGTGTGTCTCTTTCTTCGTCTTCGCTAATGTGATTCCTCATAGTACATAAATATTTACAACATTTTTATGTCGACTATTCAAAGAATAAGGAGGTCTATTGTACTTGCGGCGTGGCTATCGGGTTAAAGTTTTAGGGCAAACTTTTCATTTTCACTATTTCTTCCCTTTCTACTGCAGATATTTGGTTCGAACTTGGCCGTAGACTGTGTCATTCCATCAAGGTCCATAACTCTGTTAAGCATTTTTATTAGTTATTCCCCTTTTAAGACTTTGAAAAATCTTTAATTTCAGGCTTTTATTATACCTTCAAGCACTAAGAATAGTCAAGCGTGCTGTCCATCCGACAGCCCTTGTTTCAGTATAAAATATCTAATTTTAAAATAAAAGGACAGCATTAATAATATACAAAACACCTCAATTCATTTGCAACTACAGAAAAAAAAAATTCTCCACCTAAATCTTACATACAGAATATACATGCTCTTGTTTATGTGCACTTAGGCATAGTGGGGGCATCCGTGTCCTATGGACACAGTTCTAGTTTTGACTGGTTTTGTATAAAATTTACAATAAATGAGTAATTTACCTTACATGTAGTCCAGGACTGGACCGATGGCTCTTTTAGTTATAGCTTATAATTTTTAAAAGGCCGGTGCATTATTTCTCCGATTAATCATTTTTCACAGTTTTGTTCTCTAAAACTTTTCTTGTATGGACTAAATGCATGATGCATGTGGCTATATTTGTTAAAAAATGCCCCCTGAGTTTATGGTTTTTACGCAATTTCAAGTTAGAAACTAAAATAAGAAGTACTTCGTTATAGCTGTATGACTGATCAAACCTTATGGAAAAACACAAATGTTTCATTAAGAATGCACTAGCTTATTTTCTTTTCCGGCTCTGTTCTTGTTTTCAAGAGCATCACAGTTTTTCAACTAAAATAGCCATTTTTCTTTTAGGTTTTCTATTTGTCTCAGTTTGGAAATCTCTGCATTGAAACAATACACTTTTGAAACTTTGTCTTTGACATATTTCCCTTTATGTTTATAATTTTAATATGCAACAATGTACGTGCTGTTTTGTTAGGGGGGCGGATCACATGTCAAGCGGTAACGTTCCGGCGGTTCGATTCCCCTCATCCACTGACACGACGTAGCGCCATTCGTTTTAAGCACCAAATCAAGGTCCATTATATCGGGTTCATACAATGAGCATACGAAAGAACCAGAGGTGTATCTGGAATGAGATCATTTCAGTATCTTGCACTATCCCCAACAACTTTTAAGACTGCCGTTCTAATTTGTTTCATAATCAAACTAAAAATGTGTAATTCTAGTATTGTAGTTAATGTTGTCATATTTCTATCATATTTTTTAAATCCAAAGGTAAAAGTTTCTGATTTTTTTATCAGATAGCATTTTTCATAAGATAGATCAATACATTGAGGATTGGAATATACTCCATTATGTAACTCTTACTTTAAAGACTTAGACGTATACGTTACAATGTACCCAGACATTCTCTTTAAGGCATGATCTGATGCGCTAATTTTTAATGTACGTCAAATTCAGGATCATCCAACCCCGCAATGTTCAACGTCGAAGAGGTAGGGTCGTATAACTGTATAAAGCACTACTGATGCAAATAATTATGCTGGATTTTATGAGGATTTTGCATAGCCGATTGGTACTTACGCTATTCTGTACCATTTCTTTGCGCAAACGCGAGCTATATTAGTTATATTATTAGGTATAAATTTTGTACAGGTTTTTCGGTTGTGAGCTATTATAACTCGAGCTTCCAAACGAGAATAACATAAGCTAACAACTGTTAATACCAGGTCAGGAACGAATTTATAACAGCGCAACGGGCTTTCTTTTAAATTTAGAGAGCCGTTTATATGAATGTCGCAGTCGTGTGTGTTTGATATAAACGTCACGATTGTCCAGAGAAAAGCAGATACACACGAGAAGTGATATAAGCCTTTATAAGCTCTCACTAAGTAGCACTTTAAATATATCCATCGATCACGATTTGAAAAAAAAGTCAAGCTGAAAATGTTATTTCACAATTTTAAAAGTATAAAAAGATTATGCGAAATACATTTCTTATATAGTGACCTATCTAAACACTAAACATTTGTGACCTGTTTGATAATGTAATCGTTTTCTTCCTTTATGATTTGCTACAAATTTTTGACCTTACAAGTTACATAAATGTTTCTCTTCTTACCTTCCATTCGACAATTGTTATAGTCAAAATCCTATCATGTGAAAGGTGAGCTTTTTCTTCTTTTTTTCTTTTGTGTGTCTGTGTGTTTTTGTTTTGTTTTTATTTTTTGTTGTTTTGTTTTACATTTCTTTGTTTCTCTTCTTTTAGAGCATATTTATCGTCTGTACCGGTTGCCCTGCAAAGGTTTGTTATTTCTGGTTGCTCACGTATAGCACTGATCACCGGAACCTGACATTTTTTTTTCAGTAATTAACTCGATCCCGTTATGTATACATATGGGATCTAGGGGTAGTTAACTGGACTCTATTTTTTAATTATTGATAAAATACAAGGTTCATGTGAACTGATACATGGAACCTCGTTTAAATGTCTTCATCGACAGGTAAAAAGTAATGTTAGAGAGGGAGCGGAGGATCGAACCCGCAATACCTGGATTATCGTTACCACTGGACCAATGATCCGCTCCAACAGATGTGATCATATGTGTGTCCCTCTTATTTTGAGCATATGTTTTTAAATTGTGATATAATAATTCTTAATCATGAATACACATAGGTGGCTCCACTACAGAATGACAGACACTGCTTAAATTGAAATTAATATGCAGGTTTTATTATTTCTTTATTTAGCACTTTTAATGTTTTACTTTTACTTGTTTGGTGTATTCTTTTCTGTTAGTGACTAACTTTTTAGTGTGGGTGTGGGCGTGCGTGCGTGCGTGCGTGTGTGTGGCGGGGGTGGGGAGGAGGGGTGGGGGAGAGGGGAAGCAGAAGTATTTATACAAAAGACGACGTCAAATTTCATGAAAAAATCATATGTTTGACACTTTTTGTGTATAATTATTATTTCAATAGCATCTGAAATGCTATTGAAAGTGCTATATCACAATTATTATATATCATTCTAGAGGTTATTGATCTACGCATATTACAGTGTCTGGCTCATAACCTATTTTCGACGTACTAAAGTCAAATACTGAATTCAATCAAGAGTTATCAAACAAGAGTTATCAAACAAGAGTTATCAAAAGGTGCTTTTCAAGTTTTACAAGTAATTTCGGTATGATTATAGCTTCTTCTATGCTAACGTTTATCAATTTACCTAAGTTCATCAAGTGATATATTTTGCATTCAATTTAATGAAAAGTTATGTGTCTAGATTCTGTGACATATGTGCAAGATAGTGTCTTGCAAGCAAAAGTCAAACTTCAAACATCAAGTCTTCATTTCAATCCATTTTACCTGTCGATCATTTACGACTTTTGTCTCCTTTAAAAGTCTTAAATGGCCGCAACAGCCCTCCTTACTTTTCGAATTATCGAAACAAAACCATTCATTTAAATAATTATACAAACACTTATGCCTAATACATTCTGTTTTATGGGACTTAACATACATGTTTTTGTATAGTTCGAACTGCAACGATACTAGTTCAATATCGTGACCAATCGATCAGTAGCAGTTTACTTCTGTCTAATTCAAGTAGACATACTAAATAATATGAAAGTACTTATTTACTGAATGTACTTACAACAGTTAGGTTATAATTGATTAGGTAAATGAACTATTACACGTTTTCTTTCAAATGAACTCAATTTTGTGTTTGTGCTATATATAGATATTGTTGACAGTATTCAAACAATTAATCCTGACAAAATGGCTGAAAATGGTATTCTTTTGAGAAGAGCAATGGTTCGATCGATTGAAGTTTGGGTTGTTCATGGCGCAACTTCAAAGATAAAATGATTTGGTGAAAAAAAGGCAAACATTTAATTAAGAACCAGAAGTGCGTTTCATCAAAAGTCTTAAAACAAAATTGGACCATAAGTTCAATCTTTTCATTTTGTCTTAGAATATCTGATGAAACGCACTCCAGAACTACAGTTATTAATTGCCACGCTAGCCCTTTTTATTTCATGGTCCATGTAAAAACTGAAAGAACACTTGAAATAGGTTGTCTATAAAAGCCGTGCTGAGTTAGTATTGTGAGATCTGTAGAATTTTTACAGTTTCAAAGATATCGGTCCTTACGGTGGCAAATTTTCATATAAAAGATAAACCACTTCTGGCAGATCTTCTGCGACTTCTTTGCAAATTATGACCAACAAAGATGAAGTAGAGTCAGGACTCACCAATTCTGGTCGCTAAAACTTGGAGAGCTTGTGCCCGAAGCATAATCCAGCAATTTCTAAAACACCGGTACAACAACTAGGTTATTGATTAGTTCTAAAAATAGAACTATAAACAATCTAAAATCAGATATTTATAGAGAAATATTATACATTTACATAACATTAAATAAATACAAATCAAAATTAAGTGTCGATAAACTGTCACTAAAAACAGCTTACGGTACTAAATATAACCATAAGCTTCAACTGTACACACTTGAAAGCATTCCCAAAAAAGTAACAGTGCAGTCACCAATTGAGATAACTTGCTTCCAGCTCGTTGCAAAATAAACAAGGATACCTTTAAAAGCAAATACAAATTAAGTTGTAATAGCAGCACATCTATTTTTAAAGAAATTCAGTTATAAGAGTATAAAACCATTTCATAAGATAACTGACTTCTGTCTTCTGGGAGTAACTCCTGCTCATCAATCACATCATAGTTCATAAGACGGATACATCTAGATGGTTCGTCTCCCCACCCCTGCAACATTCAAGGTCACTTCGACCTTGACCTTTGTCATACGGACCCAAAAACTATAAGGGTCTTCTACTCAATAAGGGCAATCATCCTCTGAAGTTTGAAGGTTGTGTGTCCAATGGTACTACTGTTATCGAGTGGAAACCGTTTTACATTCAAGCTCACTGTCACCTTGACGTTTGACTTTCTGGTCCAAAAAAAGAGGTCTTCGATTTAATCAGGACAATGATTCTACGAAGTTTGAAGACTCTGGGTCAAATGGTACTCCAGTTATTGAGCAGAAACCGTTTCATATTCGATGTCACTGTGACCTTAACCTTTGACCTACTGACCCCAAAATCTGAAGGGTCCTCTATTCAATAAGGGCAATCAACCTATGAAGTTTGAAGGCTCTGAGTCAAATGGTACTTCAGTTTTCAGTTTTTGAGAGGAAACCGTATTCACATTCAATGTTATGGTGAACATGACCTTCGACCAAAGGACCCTAAAACAGTCGGGGTCTTCAACTCAAGGGCAGTCATCCTATGATTTTAAATCAAATTTAAATCAATCGGTACTCCATTTATTATGCCGAATGTCAGAAAAGTTTCGACACAATAACTGGAGTAATACTGACCAACTGACCCCAGAAACGAGAGGTTTCTTCAACTCAATAAGGCTGAAGGCTGTATGCCAAACAGTACTCAAGTAATTGAGCTGACAGATGGACAGACAGACAGACAAACAGGACAAAAACAATATCTGGGGGAGACAAAAATATCTACCTACCAACTTGGAAATCAACATAATTTGCATTTAGATCATGGCATTATAGATTTCAAGTATGGAATGTGACATAGTAATTGTTGAAAGTAAATTAACTAAAATATTTATTTCGTTCTATTTGCAGTCAATTTTAGTTTGAAATCCTACAGATATTTTACTTTGATTAAGTTTTAATCAAAACAATGCAAAGAATTAGATAAAATATTTTTTAAAATATGTTTGTACATTGTACATGTGTATTTAGCTGGCTGTGTGCTGACAAAGATCTGTGCTGAATAATGAAAGGGAGGTCACTGCAAAATAGATTGAAAATCAATAAGACAAGATTGGGTAGATCTCTTTACAATGGAACTTAAAGCACAATGTAATTACTGAAAAGAGATCAATAATAATAATCATGACAGACAAAATATCATAATTTACAGCATTAATTTTTTTACTTTGAAAGAAAAATTTTAATTTAATTTGATATTAGGCCAATAGTTTGTAAGGTTATTAAAATATAATACCACTATCATTGCATCATTCAGCATTGATGCTCATACTCACAATGACCCAGTGTCGAAGACCAACATATTAAATAAACAAATCGAATCGGTCTTCTCAAAGCCATCGCCACTCAGCCTTAAGCAGAAAGCTAAAAGTTTAATGTCATCACTTGGTCACCCATGGCTCACATATCCATCTCAGTTCAAGGAGTAGAAAAGTTATTGACAGGACTAAACCCACATAAAGCCCAAGGTCCAGATGAGATCCCACCTAGGTTACTTAAAGAACTATACACAGATTTAGCACCAATGCTAAGAATCATATTCCAAAGATCACTAGACACAGGTAATGTTCCTAAGGATTGGAAACATGCCATCATCACATCAGCATATAAAAAAGGGTCAAAGTCAAAGCCTAGCAATTACAGACCAATATCACTCACATGTATAGCATCTAAACTAATGGACCACATCACATTTTCAAACATGATGGATTACTTTGGCACACACACAACATACTCTACCCGCAGCAACATGGATTCAGGTCAAGACATAGCTGTAAGACCCAGCTCATCGACTTTATACATGAAATAGCTGACAACCTAGATTAAGGTCAAGAAACTGATGCCATCGTCTGTAAAGCATTCAACAAAATCGACCACCACAAAATCATACACAAGCTGCAACACCTGGGATTTCACCCAAACATCACTTCATGGATAAACAAGAACTGTCACTGTAAGATGACAATGACCCCGAAGTGATGCTTTGACTTTGGGCTGAGGACCAGTCATTTAAGGGTCAAGGCCAAAGAAATATAGGTCAATGAGAAGGTCTTGTCCACAGGGGTGTTGTGTCCAAGTATGAAGTGAAGCCACTTACTAATAAGGAAGTTATGGTCAATGTTGAAGTTTTTGGAAAATTTGATCTTCAAGGTGAAGGTCATTCTGGGTGAAGGTCAAATAATTATTGGTCAGTGGGAAGGTCTTGTCCAAAGGGATGTTATTTCCAAGTATGAAGTAAATCAACTTACTAATAAGAAGGTTATGGCCAATGTTGAAGTTTTTCGACAATTGGCTCTTCAAGGTAAAAATAATTCAGGGGTCAAAGTCAAATAAATATAAGGTAGTGGGAAGGTCTTGTCCAAACGGATATTGTTTCCAAGTATGAAGTGAATCCACTTACTTATAAGAAAGTTATGGTCAATGTTTAAGTTTTTGGAAAAATTGGATCTTCAAGGTGAATGTCATTCTGGGTCAAGGTCAAATAAATATTGGTCAGTGGGAAGGTCTTGTCCAAAGGAATGTTATTTCCAAGTATGAAGTAAATCCACTTACTAATAAGGAAAATATTGCCAATGTTAAAGTTTTCGGACGGACTGAGGGAGGACTGAAGGAATGACGGACGGACAGTTCAAAAACTATATGCCTCCCTTCGGGGGCATAAAAACTTTCTCAGAAACAGATCACAATAATTATTAGTCGAAAACAAGGCCTCCGACAGGCTCCCTGTGCTTTCTGGTGTCCCTCAGTCATCGGTCCTTGGTTCATGTCTCTTTCTCGCATACATCAATGACCTACCAGGAAGTGTCAGGGGTCAGGTGCGTCTATTTGCGGACGACACCATAGTCTACTTAACAATTAAATCACAGGCATCAGCACAAAGCTTACAAAATGATTTGCACAACCTTGAAATATGGGAAAAAGAAAGTTCAATGGATGTCAACCCTGACAAGTGTGAAGTGCTCAGAATACACAAGAAAAAGAAACCAGTCATCTGTCCCCTACACCCTACACAGTACTACTCTGAAAACAACAGAAAATGCAAACTACTAAGAAGTTACTACAAGTAGTAACCTGAACTGGTCATCCCACACAAACAACATCACAAACAAAGCAAAAAAACAGCTTAGGATTCATCAGACGAAATGTCCAAACACAAACGGCTCAAACAAGCAGCATACGAAACATGTGTAGGACGCCAGATCGAATACTGCTCAACCATATGGCACCCATGGCAGAAATACCCCACTCACAGAATAGAACTGGTCCTGAGGTCAGTCGCAAGGCATTTTTATAGTAATTATCACTATACAAGCAGTTTAATAAACATGATTAAGGAATTAAAATGGTTAACACTACAGCAAAGGCGAAACAAAGCCAGTCTGGTCATGCTATATAAAATAAAAAATACACAGGTCAATGTCGATCACAATCACCTTACAAAAAAACAACAAATTCCTCATCCCGCTGTCAAAAACAAAACATCACATGAACTCATTCTTCTCAAGGACACTCTGGAAGGAATTACCGACCGAGATTAAGGCTACCTCAACTGTACTAGCTTTTATCAGTGGATTGAACAAGTTTTATGGATTTTAAATGTACACAATAAATGTTTAAGTAAAATCTGTAGTAAAATCTTGTTGACTTTGTTTTTATCTTCGACAATTTTAATATTCCTGATACGCACCTGCCTAGTATAGTCAGTACTGACTTTTGGCAGTAATAAGCTGAAGTCATGCAGACAAGACAAATAAGCCTTTTTGGCCGATCAGTCAGAATAACCCAGATATTTTCCTGTGATGAATATGTTTGAAACTATTTTAACATCCCTGTTTTAAATTTACATGTTAATAAGATTATCAACGTCTGTTTATTAAGTTATTTTCATGTATCTTACCCGAAATAAAACCTTTCCATTTTATCCAACATGCCGTTTTTTTTTACGAAAATTCGAATTTTAAAGAACGGAATATACTGTGCATATGCCAATCACACACACGTATTTTAAGCTTCCAATGAACAAGCCATTTTTTGCCATTTCTTGTTGACACACAGCAGTTATAGCTGAATGAAAACAGTAACATTATTCGGATACAAAAATTTGGGAAAAAAATCGAATTCAAATATTCGAATATATTCGAAAATGGTAACCCATATATTCAAATATTAATTTCAGTACTTGTTTCCATCACTAATTTTTAGCCTCAGTGACCTTTATCTAAAAGGACATCAAACTCCACTCTAACGGTAGTCCAAATGATTGTACTTAAAAAGTTGAATATCGTGCTATTTTAAAATAGTGCACGGTTTTCATTGGCTGTAGCATTCTCAGTGCGCGCACACACCCACCAGCTAAGAATAATGTAAATATGAGACTGTTGTATGTTTAAAAGGGGGTAGAAAAGATTCGAGCAGTATATAGTATTTCTATAGATTTCTAAATGTGCACGTGTAAAATGATCGTAAGTTAGTTGGGAAATAGGGATTGCATAAAATCCATTTTCCACCACTATTTTGGTGGTTTTTGGTTGAGACGTAAAGGCAGCATCCTGCCTGAAGTCGCAATACTGTGACTACCCCAATGGTAGAAGTCAATACAAGGAACCTACATAACAAATATTTTAGGTATCGGTTAAGAATTGAAGACTCTATAAGGAGAAAATGAAAAATATCAAACCCCATACAAGAAGATTTTTGGAGTTTTCCCTACACAGGCCTATATAAAATCACGTTGAAGCTGAAATGCTAGGGGCCGGGGGCTTTTTGAACAAACTTGGTAGAGGGCAATTAGATAACGCTAAATTTTAACTCTACGTTATGCAGTTTTGGAGACATTGTTTTACGTTTTCACCTTAAAATTCTATTTTATCTCCTGTGGCTTAGATCTGCAATGGACTGGATCTACCTGAACAATTTTAATATAGCTTCATGCAAGTTTTATCAAATCTGGCCTTGTGGTAACAGAAGAGATGTCCTTTGAAGTAATTTTGGATGACAGATAATGACGTACAGGCATCGATCCTAAAAGCTCATATGAGGTCTATGTGTTCAGGTGAGGTAACAAAAATAAATCAAAAACTAAACTGTCACATAAGAATCTTATACATTACATTGCATATAAAAATCTTTTGAACCTGAATTGTTTATCTTTGCATTCGAAATTTGAGAATTTAAAGAAATTCCTCCAATACAATGAATGAAGTTTGCTATATACTAGCAATAGTGACAGTCACACATACTAAATGTAGTTTACTATTATAAAGTTTTTGTAGAGTTAACCCCCAACATGTCTGTTTCCATCCTCTTCATCTACCTGACAGCATCATAACCAATACAGTGTTTAACAAATAACATATTTAGATGCAGAAAAAGGTGCCAAAATATGTGTCACTTACATCTACACTAATTGGTGAACATGCACACCAAGTCTCAAATTGATAATTCTAGAAATGTAGAAGTAGTTTGGGTCACAAGATTACTTCAACAAACTTACAGACCAACCAACCTACAGTAAGATGACTCCTGTAAACCCTAGCAAACAAAGTTTGGCTTCCTTACCATAAGATTTTCAAAGTTGTCTCATAAAAACATAAAGTAAAAATAAGCCCTGTTCTTGTGGCCACATTTTTTTACAGATCAAAATAAAGTTCATAATTTAAATATATGTCAGCCAAGGAATATTTGTGCCAAAGCCATTTTTAAATTGGACCTGCAGTTTCAAATAAGATTTTTAAAGTTTCCTCCATATAGACATATAAGGCAAAGACTCCCACCTCTTGTGGCCATGTTTTTTAGAAATATTGTAATATATATCATGATTTTATATAGAGGGTCACCAAAGGAACATATGTGCCAATTTTTTTCAAACTGAATTTGCAGTATCTAAAAAGAAGCTGTTTTCAAAGTTTCCCAAATAGACATGAAAGGAACAGTAAGCCCAACATCCTGGCAGCCCTTTTTCACATATTGAAATTGATTTCACTACCTAGGAGGGTAAGAAGCTAGGTGGTTTGGCTAGCAAGCTAGTTTTCCTACCATATGACCAAGAGACGTAGTTTTTTTACCCCACATGTCCCATTTTCAAACTTATCCAAGAATTCATTATGGCAAACATTCTGATCAGCTTCAATCTATTCCAGTATATGACTTCTAGGGTGTTAAAAAGGTTTTTCCTAAAATTTGACTTAGCCACCTTGTGACCCTGCATGACCCAGATTGTGTACTCCTCCAAGGTTTCACTGAGATAAACATTTATACCAAGTAAGTTTTGTGAAGATCCTATCAAAAATATGGTTTCTAGAGAAAAATATGTTTTTATTATTTCATCCAGTGAGCAAAATGTTGACGGACAAAGGCAGACTCAAGTTGACTACTATAGCTCACCCTTAACCTTCGGCATAGGTAAGCTAAAAAGGAATGTTAACTATGTTTGAAAATCAAACAATGTAATACATTGAATTCCTCATCACACATTTGACTGCATTGGCTTATATCATTATTTTTAGTGATACAAACCCATCATGCAATGGTTCACACTACTGATATCTAATTACATTCTTTAATCGCATAATAATTTATATATTCAATATATATCACAGTGCTATATTTAACAAATAATTGAGAGGAAGAATAGTGAAACATAATCACATAATGATCTCAGTATAACAGTCTGATGAAATGCTGAATGGCCTGATGGCCATATCTCCAGAAAAAATACAATTCTTGCCATCCGAGAGCACCAACCACTAATTGTCATATCTAGTATAAGCAATTCAAATTTCATAATTTTCTGTTGCACAACTACACTAGAGGCCATCCCTCTGTTTAAAACATTTCATCCACAATTTCAGCTTTCTCATTTTCTTCTGCATATTTTAACACTCAATTTTGAAATAACTGTACTTTTTCCCAGAAGCCCACATTATCTTGAATGACATCCGAATGCAGACAAAATTGTTATCAATCTTAACATTCTAGCGTTTCAGTTTTGAAAACATTATATGCTTGTTTTCAATTATTTCAGTTCTTTTCAAAGGAAGAAAGGTTAGCATAAAATGATGATGAAATAAATTGTATATTGCAACAGATGCTGGGCATGCAGATATCAACCAGACCATTCCATTATAACCAAGAGTGACGCAAGACAGCAATATAGGCCCAAAAGGTGTACTTGTTAATAGATGGTAAAAAAGAGTTTTCTGTCGTTTTTCCTATTTTGCCTACGAATTTATATTTTTGAATAGAGACTGAAACTGAACTGACAAGTTACAAAAGTTACCAAATTTTCGATAATACCCAGCCATACAAAGAAATCACATCCGCTGTCTTTTACAAGTAGGCACGGGAAATTCAGAGATGGCTTTGACCTTAGCTTCTATTGGTTTAACTTGACCCTGTCCCACAACATGACCTAAAAAAGTTGAAGTTGCATGACAAAATTCACTTTTAGCACGATTAACGGTTAATTTGGCAGAGGTTAGACGATCAAAGAAAGATCTAATAATCTGAAGATGTTCACTCCATTCGTCTGCGTAGATGATAACATCATCAATGTACGTGTCAAATCCATGAAGGCCTGAGATTACCTGGTTGACAAGCCGCTAAAATGTCGCTGGCGATTTTTTGCAATCCAAATGGCATAACTTTATATTGATATAAACCATCTGGTGTTACAAAGCCTGAGATCTCTTTAGCTCTGTCAGTAAGTGAAACTTGTCAAAATACTTTTAAAGATCAAATTTGTTATAAATTTTGCTTTTCCAATTTTGTTGATACAGTTATCAACTAGAAATGGGTTTTTGATTGAACAAAAACATATGTCTCCCCCAAGTTGCTGCAGGTAGTATTGAGTCAGACGATTGTAAAATTTGACATTTAACCTCAAAATGTGACCTTGAGACACCACACCCACAAAGTGGGTTCTGCATGTCGCCTTGATGAGGTGAACATCTGACCCAAGTTTCATAAAAATCCTTCAAGGGCTTTGGAAGATACAGAGCGGACACGATTTTGTGGCGTTTGACCTCCAAGTGTGACCTTGACCTTGAGACACCACACCCGTAAAGTGGGTTATGCATGTCGCCTTGATGAGGTGAACATCTGACCCAAGTTTCATAAAAATCCTTCAAGGGCTTTGGAAGATACAGAGCAGGACATTTAACCTCCAAGTGTGACCTTGACCTTGAGACACCACACCCGCAAAGTGGGTTCTGCATGTCGCCTTGATGAGGTGAACATCTGACCCAAGTTTCATAAAAATCCTTCAAGGGCTTTTGAAGATACAGAGCAGACACGATTTTGTGGCATTTAACATTTAACCTCCAAGTGTGACCTTGACCTTGAGACACCACACCCACAAAGTGGGTTCTGCACGTCGCCTTGATGAGGTGAACATCTGACCCAAGTTTCATAAAAATCCTTCAAGGGCTTTGGAAGATACAGAGCGGGACATTTAACCTCCAAGTGTGACCTTGACCTTGAGACACCACACCCGCAAAGTGGGTTCTGCATGTCGCCTTGATGAGGTGAACATCTGACCCAAGTTTCATAAAAATCCTTCAAGGGCTTTTGAAGATACAGAGCGGACACGATTTTGTGGCATTTGACATTTAACCTCCAAGTGTGACCTTGACCTTGAGACACCACACCCACAAAGTAGGTTCTGCACGTCGCCTTGATGAGGTGAACATCTGACCCAAGTTTCATAAAAATCCTTTAAGGGCTTTGGAAGATACAGAGCGGACACGATTTTGTGGCATTTGACATTTAACCTCCAAGTGTGACTTTGACCTTGAGACACCACACCCGCAAAGTGGGTTCTGCACGTCGCCTTGATGAGGTGAACATCTGACCCAAGTTTCATAAAAATCCTTCAAGGGCTTTGGAAGATACAGAGCGGACACGATTTTGTGACGGACAGACAGACGGACGGACGGACGGACGGACGGACAGACGGACAACCAGGGGAAAAACAATATGTCTCCCCCATTTTTGGGGGGAGACATAATTCTTAGTACTGGAAATGAATCAGTTTTAGTTACAAAATTATTTTTTTGATAATCTGTACACATTTGATATGTTCCGTTTGATTTTGGTACAAGAATAATAAGAGAACTTTAAGTACTTTGGCTTGGTTCTATAGTCATTGTCCAACAAATACTGAACTTCTTCTTTTAGATATATTGTTGTTTTTATAGGATTTATACAGGTGTTGTTTTTTTGGTTCTGAATATTCAAGTGTACCATCATGGTAAATTTATCAGTCCATGAAGGAATATCTGGAAATAAGTGCTCATGCTCAAAAATGTTCTCTTTTAGTTTATCTATTTGTGGTGGTGTTAGGTGACTAAGTTTCTCATCTATATTTTTCAACATATCCGTATTTTCAAACATAGATGGTCCAGGATCAGACTTTAATGTTTCAATGAACATTATTTTTGTGGAAAAAAGGTAACCATTGATACAGCTTAACTACTTAAGCTATCAATTTTTTTTACATATCTATATAGCACATTTGTTCCACCACCAAAACAAAATTAAGGTCACTGACTTTCTTTTCAATAGTATAAGGGCGAAAATATCGGACTTGTAAAGGCCTACCAGGTATAGGCGAAAGAACAAGAACCTTATCACCAGGTTTAAAACTTCTTTCCTAAGCATAAATATCATATCTTGCTTTCATCTTACATTGTGCTGATTTAAGATTTTGATCTAGCTGTCTCACAGGCGTTTGACAATTTATTTCTAAAGTCAAAAACATACTGTGATAAATTCAATGAAATATCATCTTCAGAGAGGAATTTCTCTTTAAGAAGTTTTAATGGTCCATGGACAGTGTGACAAAATACTAAGCCAAAAGGATTGAATCCAAGAGATTCTTGAACGGATTCTCTGACAGCAAATAATAGTAACTGAAAGTCTTCATCCCATCTTTTTCAGTGTCAAAACGATATGATCTTATCATTTTTTTAAGCGTTTGATGATATCGCTCTAAAGCACCTTGACTTAAGGGATGATGAGCTGAAGACTTGTATTACTTAATTTTAAGCTCATGCATGACCTAAAATTTGACCCTTGAACAGACTGTAATGACTTATGTAACCAACAAATGTGAAAATTTTCACAAGACCCTTAACAATAATTTTGGCTTTGATATTTCTTAAAGGGATTGTTAAAAGATATTGAGAACCTGACATAGTTTTAAAAGAGGACCTACACAGTCTACCATTATTCTACTAGAAGGTTCATCTAAGCTATTGTCTGATTAGGTTTTCCTACCATTTGACAAGTATGATAAGATTTACAATACCTCGATACATCTGATTTAAGACCAGGCCAATAAAAATGATTTGAGATTTTATGATAGGTTTTCTTAAATAACCTGACATTGGCATTTCATGAGCCAAACTCAATATGGCGATATGACTTAAGAACGACTTTGATGATTGACAGTCCACTTTTCATCAGATGGGACATCAGGTGATTGCCATTTTCACATTAAAATCCCATACTTATTATAAAAACAAACTGGGACTTGTTAAGTTTCATCTTCACTCAAAGCTTTTTGAATAAGGACTGAAATCTCAGGACCATTTTCCTGTTCTTGGATAAGCTGTGACCTTGACAGCATGCCATGACCTTGATCTTTTGATTTTGGTGGAGAAAAGTCAGATATTGAAGTCCGTCTGATTTTCAAGCAGATTAGAAAAAAGATATTTATTTGCCTCATCAAGGAAGATCTTATACCAACAGTGACAGGTCCAGTAACCAAATCTGAGGATAAATGATTATTATGGAGAGGAACAATAACGAATCCACACTCTACTGCCTGAATAGGAACACTTGGGTCAAAAGAAGTCTTCTCAGAAAAAGGCAGAGTATCTGCTAAAATAAGAGATTGAGAAGCCCCGGTATCCCTTAGGATTGTAATAGGGGTAGGTGGGCAAGTATCATCTGTAAGTGATACAAACCTATCCGAAAGAAATGGTTCATAAATCTCCATTATAGAAAAAAACTTGGGTTCTGTGACCTTAAAAATTGTATTGTTGTCAATACAAGACTGTGGTTTAGATCTTGAAATGGTAAGACCTGTGGGTTTGGCCCCATCACCTTGTGGATGCTTCCTTTTTAAAGTAAAGCTTTGAGAAATAAGGTGTCCAGGATTCTTACAATAAGAACATGTAGGACGAGATAAGGGATTTATACATTTAGGTTCATCAGATGATTTTGGCTTAGAGTAATTGTCTGACTTGATAAGCCAGATGAATTACCAGAACTGAATTTGGAATGAAAGTGAGAGGAGGTGGGTTTCCCTTTGTTCATACATGAGACTTTGAGTTTAAGAATAATCATCAGCTAAATGAGCAGCATCATTTAAAGTTTCTACTTTTTTTCATCTAAGAAAGATTTGATATCAGATGGAAAACAACATTTAAACTCTTCAACTAACATAAGCTGTCCAAGACTTTCATGATTTTTATTAATTTTCTTACACAAACACCATCTATCAAATAACTGTTCTTTTACCCTAGCAAATTCAATATGAGTTTGACCTATTTCCTTTTTAGTATTACAAAATTTCTGCCTGTAAACCTCAGGAATCACTTCATAACCTTTTACAATCATCTCTTTCACACTGTCATAATCAGATCTTTCTTCCACAGAAAGTTGTGTATAAATTTCATGGACATTACCAATAAAGACACTTGTAAAAGTATGGTCCAGTGCCCTTTTCGCCAATTTAAATTTCTGGCAACTTTTTCAAAATAAAGGAAATATTTGTCTACTTTTTTTTCCTGGAAAGGTGGAACAAGCCTAATATATTTTGAAACATCAAAATCTGACATTTTTTGTTTAAATGATTTGCTTTTTCCTGCATTTCTAAATGTTTCATTTTAACTGAGATTCTCTTTCTTCTATCGCTGATTGTAGCTTTAATTCTCTTTCTTTTCTCGCTCTGATTGCAGCTTAAATTCTCTTTCTTCTATCTCTGATTGTAGCTTTAATTTTCTTTCTTATATCTCTGATTGTAGCTTTAATTCTCTTTCTTCTATCTCTGACTGTAGGTTTAATTCTCTTTCTTCTATCTCTGATTGTAGCTTTAATTCTTTTTTTTCTATCTCTGATAGTAGCTTTAATTCTCTTTCTTCTATCTCTGATAGTAGCTTTAATTCTCTTTCTTCTATCTCTGATTGTAGCCTTAATTCTCTTTCTTCTATCTCTGATTGTAGTTTTAATTCTCTTTCTTCTATCTCTGATTGTAGCATTAATTCTCTTTCTTTTTTATCTCTTTTTGTAGCTTTCACTTTCTTCTATCTCTGATTGTAGCTTTAATTCTTTCTTTTATCTCTTTTTGTAGCTTTCACTTTCTTCTATCTCTGACTGTAGCTTTAATTATCTTTCTTCTATCTCTGATTGTAGCTTTAATTCTCTTTCTTCTATCTCTGATTGTAGCTTTCACTTTCTTCTATCTCTGACTGTAGCTTTAATTATCTTTCTTCTATCTCTGATTGTAGCTTTAATTCTCTTTCTTCTATCTCTGATTGTAGCTTTAATTCTCTTTCTTCTATCTCTGATTGTAGCTTTAATTCTCTTTCTTCTATCTCTGATTGTAGCTTTAATTTTCTTTTTTCTATCTCTGATTGTAGCTTTAATTTTCTTTCTTCTATCTCTGATTGTAGCTTTAATTCTCTTTCTTCTATCTCTGATTGTAGCTTTAATTTTCTTTCTTCTATCTCTGATTGTAGCTTTAATTCTCTTTCTTCTATCTCTGATTGTAGCTTTAATTCTCTTTCTTCTATCTCTGATTGTAGCTTTAATTCTCTTTCTTCTATCTCTGATTGTAGCTTTAATTCTCTTTCTTCTATCTCTGATTGTAGCTTTAATTCTCTTTCTTCTATCTCTGATTGTAGCTTTAATTCTCTTTCTTCTATCTCTGATTGTAGCTTTAATTCTCTTTCTTCTATCTCTGATTGTAGCTTTAATTCTCTTTCTTATATCTCTGATTGTAGCTTTAATTCTCTTTCTTATATCTCTGATTGTAGCTTTAATTTTCTTTCTTCTATCTCTGATTGTAGCTTTAATTATCTTTCTTCTATCTCTGATTGTAGCTTTAATTCTCTTTCTTCTATCTCTGATTGTAGCTTTAATTCTCTTTCTTCTATCTCTGATTGTAGCTTTCACTTTCTTCTATCTCTGATTGTAGCTTTAATTATCTTTCTTCTATCTCTGATTGTAGCTTTAATTCTCTTTCTTCTATCTCTGATTGTAGCTTTAATTTTCTTTCTTCTATCTCTGATTGTAGCTTTAATTTTCTTTCTTCTATCTCTGATTGTAGCTTTAATTCTCTTTCTTCTATCTCTGACTGTAGCTTTCACTTTCTTTCTTCTATCTCTGATTGTAGCTTTAATTTTCTTTCTTCTATCTCTGATTGTAGCTTTAATTCTCTTTCTTCTATCTCTGATTGTAGCTTTAATTTTCTTTCTTCTATCTCTGATTGTAGCTTTAATTCTCTTTCTTCTATCTCTGATTGTAGCTTTAATTTTCTTTCTTCTATCTCTGACTGTAGCTTTAATTATCTTTCTTCTATCTCTGTTTGTAGCTTTAATTATCTTTCTTCTATCTCTGATTGTAGCTTTAATTCTCTTTCTTCTATCTCTGATTGTAGCTTTAATTCTCTTTCTTCTATCTCTGATTGTAGCTTTAATTTTCTTTTTTCTATATCTGATTGTAGCTTTAATTCCCTTTCTTCTATCTCTGATTCTATAGACAAATGAGTAATGTTGTGCAAGATTGAGCAAATCAGTTTTCCTAGCTAAATTAAACATCTCCTGAGAAGGTTCAGCTACAAATTTATCAAAGTCAAAAGACAAGATTGTTGCAGGTTCTATAAACATGAAAGAAATATGATTTTCATTAACACCAAAAAATTCAAAAGTGTTATTAAAACAACAAGTACAGTATAAATTTAAATGAAAAAATACAGAAATAGAAATTTTCAATAATCAGCCAAATTAAAAGTTCTCAGATCCCGGACAAACCCCGAATTTCTGTCAAGGTCCAAGCCAAAAGTGTAACAGAAAGAATAACCAGAAATAAATTTTCAAACAATAACAAAAATTTATCCTTAAAACAAATGACTAAATTATTAAAGTATAATTACACAAATATACAACAAATGTTTTACAGTACCTTGACTTACTGCAGTCCTAAATAAACTAATAATCCTGTCTGACCCTGATGAAGAGTAAATGTTTAAATCACTGTTGACATATTTTCCTCAAATGTCCAAGATAACTTTTAACAGAATATCCCAGAAATAGTTGAGAAGAATAATCAAAGGGATACACAGGCAAATAAATGCCCAAAAAATTAAAACTGATATTATTTGCTCAAATCACGTTCAATATGAAGTACTTTAAATTCCCAGTATGTTTGTCCATATAAATAAAGTGAAATGCAGGCTGGAACGTAAGTACTTGAACATTCTTAACAGAAAGTAAAAAGTTAATTGAACCACCAAGTCATTTTAAATAGGTCACTTGACAAAAACAACCAATCGTCATTTCTCTTGAGTTGATTTTTGCTGCAGATCACGTGACAGGTACTTCAACCATCCAATCATTCACTGTGAAATTTAGCACGAAATCTAAATTTTCTATCTAGACCCACATGGGTCAAGTAAGGAAACCACCCGCTTTTTCATTTAAAGATGAAATCTTTGATACTGGGACTGATTATTGTATTTATTTCAATCACATTTATTTTTATTGATTGAAGAAACGAGAAAGAAAGCATAAAACTTTTGCCTATGTATCTCTTGAATTACTCACAAAGAATAATGAAAAATAATTTCAAATATTCTGGTAATAGTGAACTGTCATTGATGAAAATTTAATCCAATGATTCTATGACCAAAGATTACCTAAAGATATCATTTGAAGAAATTCTCTGATTTTTATACATGTACACATAAAGAAAATACCAGAACATTCTTCAAAATACATCTTCACTATATGAGTCACAAGAATATTCCAAGACAATGTAGATCCTACACAATTTTACATATAAATTTATAAGAGAATTTTCTCCAATGTTATAAATATAGCCACATTGAATGAATCATAAGAAGTTAATAGCATATTCCAGCAACTTCCAAAACACAGGTACAACAACTAGGTTATTGATTAGTTCTAAAAATAGAACAAGCTATCATCAAATATTTATAAAGAATTTATATAGATATCATGCAGCAGAAGTTAACTGTAAAAGGTTCCTTAAATGAAAACCAAGAGCCAATAACTGCAAAAAGGCACAAGTCAACTCTCTCGTGACATTTTTCGCATCTTTAATCTTTATTCAGATAATGTGTACAAAATTTTATTTCAATCATACAGAAACTGTAGAAGTGCATTATGGCACAAAGTACTATATAAATATTTTTACTCTAACGCAGAGAACTCAAGAATGCAACATATTCAAACCTCACATAAAAATTGTCATACACACACACATGCTGCTAATATCCCAATATGTACCATAAAATAATGTGTCACTTTAGACAGAAATTAATGCAAATAAAAATATCACAGGTGTTGCGCACAACACATTTTAGTCCCTGCCAGTTTCACCCTGAAAATAAACATCAAATGTGATGAATACACTTGCAACACTGCCTTGTCAGAGGAAAAGGGGAATATAAAATGCATCACGCACATCTTTACTTACTGGTGATCTTGCACACCAAGTCTCAAATCAATAGTCATAAAAATATGGAAGTAACTGCATCACAAGATGGGCCGTAAAACCGCAGAGTTGGCATTGGTCTGCATGAAAAACACTTCACACATATCTCACTTACTGATGAACATGCTTACCATTATCAGATCCATAGTCCTAGAAATGTGGAAGTAGTTTGTGTCACAAGATTTTGCTACAATGGGCCATAAAACCATAGAGCAGGCAAAGGGGCATATGAAAAACACATCACACATAACTACACTTACTGGTGATCATGCAAATCAAGTTTCAAATCGTGAGTCCAAGAAATGTGGAGGTAGTTGGCATCACAAGATTTTGCTATGACAGGCCGTAAAACCACAGAACCACAGAACCTATAGCCCCTCAGGTGTAAAGACCAGTAAGGGACTAAAACTGTTTAATGGCACAAAATGGCATGCAATGCTGCCTTTTAACTATTTATCACTATACATCATACAGAAACACAGGTATTAATCAGTTAAAATAATTATTCTAACACTATCCACAATTGATATATCTTACACGTTGTATCATGCTGAACACAAGCGCATCCGCTGACATCACCGGGAACATCACTGGTAAATAGTGCACATACTTGTGGGACTTATAAATATATGTAGGTGTTAGAATGGAAATATATTTTAAGGTTTTTGTGATCTACCATACTATATATCATGGTTTCTCATTCATATGCATAATTATTTAATTACTCAGGCCTACGGCCTTTGTGATTAAATTACTACGTATCTGAAATCGACACCATGATATATTCAAAGATAAATCACTCAAACTTAAAATCTATTTCCCAACTACAACAAAAATGGTTATGCTTGCAAAACATCTGCCTACAGATGACAGGACAATACAGTTTCCATTATTATTTGTTTTTTTAATGTCACAAGGGTTTTCCTGCTATCAAGTTTGATTCTTCTCAAGAGGTCAGCTGATGACACCTCAGTTTACAGTTACTATCTGAAAAAGAAATGCATTTTCCTTCAATTCAATATTAAGTCCTTATGTTTGACATTTGCAAAGGGAAATTAACCAGAATACAAATTATAGGCTCTTATTACTTGCACAAATTCAATGTACTTTTCAGTTCTCTTGTTAAATCTACTCAACAAAGGCAGAACTCACATCAAAAAGGGAATCATTAAACACAAACTTGCAAAACATGTCAAACAATAATTAATATACCAGGAAAAAGGCAATCTGTTTCATCCAAACATTGCACAGCATATTCACAAGCATCTTTATTGTGTAACCTGAAACAGTGTTAGAAATAGATGTCACAATAAAATAAGCAACCTACACATAAATAGTATGACAATACTTTTTCAGACAAGCCTGGAATCAATAAACAACAGGAGCTGTCTGTAATATAGCTTGACTATTTGCAGCTTATTAGTTTAAAACTGCTTGTGAAGCATTCAGGTAAAATGGTGATAAAAAATACGTCTCTGCCCTGTGAACCTGACCTTTAACCTTTTGACCCTAAAGCAACAGGAATCGTCCTTGATGTCTGGTAAGTCCATGCGTAAGTCTTCATGCAGGAAGATGATAAGGAAAGCAAGTTATGATCTGAAAACTGTTTTCTTATGTAGATCCACTGTGACCTTGACATTACAGTTTGACCCCAAAATATAAAGGGATCATCCTTGATGTGGTGGAAGTCCATCACTAAGTTTTCATGCAGGTAAAAGGTAAGTCAAAGTAGCAATTTTATTTACATAATAGCTCTTTTCACACCTCACAGTCTGTATCAAAGATGTTGGAGAAGATGTTTATTTACTTTGTACTTATGAACAATGTTTAACATCAGCTCAAATAACAACTAGAAATGGGTTTTTGATTGAACAAAAACATATGTCTCCCCCCAGCCAGTTGCTGCAGGTAGTATTGAGTCAGACGATTGTAAAATTTGACATTTAACCTCCAAGTGTGACCTTGACCTTGAGACACCACACCCGCAAAGTGGGTTCTGCATGTCGCCTTGATGAGGTGAACATCTGACCCAAGTTTCATAAAAATCCTTCAAAGGCTTTTGAAGATACAGAGCGGACACAATTTTGTGGCATTTGACATTTACATGTAACCTCCAAGTGTGACCTTGACCTTGAGACACCGCACCCACAAAGTGTGTTCTGCACGTCGCCTTGATGAGGTGAACATCTGACCCAAGTTTCATAAAAATCCTTCAAGGGCTTTGGAAGATACAGAGCGGGCACGATTTTGTGGCATTTGACATTTAACCTCCAAGTGTGACCTTGCCCTTGAGACACCACACTCGCAAAGTGGGTTCTGCACGTCGCCTTGATGAGGTGAACATCTGACCCAAGTTTCATAAAAATCCTTCAAGGGCTTTGGAAGATACAGAGCGGACACGATTTTGTGACGGACAGACAGACAGACGGACGGACGGACGGACAGACGGACGGACAACCGAGGGAATAACAATATGTCTCCCCCATTTTTGGGGGGAGACATAATTCAGTACAATTAGTTATAAAATAAAATTTGCATATTATTCATCCAGAAATCGAATATTACTTTTTGCAACCAGTTACTGATTCCCCAAATGAGTAACTAGTTACTCATTAACATCCCTAGAAAGAATATGTATATTCCTTTAAAGACATTCATTTTACTATGATAATAAAGTTGATTCTTATGTACTTACTTGAATCTTACTGAAGTTCCAGAGCTCAAGTGTCTAATCTGGAAATCTACAACTGTACCAAACCCCGCCACCATTCCATGTAACTCCGAAATATCACAGTTCTTTGGCAATCCATCAACCTACAA